>BTSX01000006.1:1685709-1909517 GCA_036245825.1 Pristionchus entomophagus
CCCATTCCTGATGAGAAGTTCTCATCAGGAATGGGTCTGAGAAAGGAGGGATGGAGGGGGAACCCCTTTGGAGTGAGAACCCGTACCTCTGACCCATTCCTTGATGAGAACTTCTCAACCAGGAATGGGTCTGAGACCTTTGGATTGAGAACCCATACCTCTGACCCATTCCTGGATGAGAACTTCTCAACCAGGAATGGGTCTGAGAGAGGAGGGATGGAGGGGGAACCCCTTCGGATTGAGAACCCATACCTCTGACCCATTCATGGATGAGAACTTCTCAACCAGGAATGGGTCTGAGATAGGAGGGATGGAGGGGGAACCCCTTTGGAGTGAGAACCCATACCTCTGACCCATTCCTTGATGAGAACTTCTCAACCAGGAATGGGTCTGAGATAGGAGGGATGGAGGGGGAACCCCTTTGGATTGAGAACTCATACCTCTGACCCATTCATGGATGAGAACTTCTCAACCAGGAATGGGTCTGAGATAGGAGGGATGGAGGGGTGACCCCTTTGTATTGAGAACCCATACCTCTGACACATTCCTTGATGAGAACTTCTCAACCAGGAATGGGTCTGAGATAGGAGGGATGGAAGGGGAACCCCTTTGGAGTGAGAACCCGTACCTCTGACCCATTCCTTGATGAGAACTTCTCAACCAGGAATGGGTCTGAGATAGGAGGGATGGAGGGGGAACCCCTTTGGATTGAGAACCCATACCTCTGACCCGTTAATGGATGAGAACTTCTCAACCAGGAATGGGTCTGAGAAAGGAGGGATGGAGGGGGAACCCCTTTGTATTGAGAACGCATACCTCTGACCCATTCCTGGATGAGAACTTCTCAACCAGGAATGGGTCTGAAACCTTTGGATTGAGAACCCATACCTCTGACCCATTCATGGATGAGAACTTCTCAACCAGGAATGGGTCTGAGATAGGAGGGATGGAGGGGTGACCCCTTTGTATTGAGAACGCATACCTCTGACCCATTCCTGGATGAGAACTTCTCAACCAGGAATGGGTCTGAGACCTTTGGATTGAGAACACATACCTCTGACCCATTCCTGGATGAGAAGTTCTCATCCAGGAATGGGTCTGAGATAGGAGGGATGGAGGGGGAACCCCTTTGTATTGAGAACCCATACCTCTGACCCGTTCATGGATGAGAACTTCTCAACCAGGAATGGGTCTGAGATAGGAGGGATGGAGGGGGAACCCCTTTGGATTGAGAACCCATACCTCTGACCCGTTAATGGATGAGAACTTCTCAACCAGGAATGGGTCTGAGAAAGGAGGGATGGAGGGGGAACCCCTTTGGAGTGAGAACCCGTACCTCTGACCCATTCCTTGATGAGAACTTCTCAACCAGGAATGGGTCTGAGACCTTTGGATTGAGAACCCATACCTCTGACCCATTCCTGGATGAGAAGTTCTCATCCAGGAATGGGTCTGAGAAAGGAGGGATGGAGGGGGAACCCCTTTGGAGTGAGAACCCGTACCTCTGACCCATTCCTTGATGAGAACTTCTCAACCAGGAATGGGTCTGAGACCTTTGGATTGAGAACCCATACCTCTGACCCATTCCTGGATGAGAACTTCTCAACCAGGAATGGGTCTGAGAGAGGAGGGATGGAGGGGGAACCCCTTCGGATTGAGAACCCATACCTCTGACCCATTCATGGATGAGAACTTCTCAACCAGGAATGGGTCTGAGATAGGAGGGATGGAGGGGGAACCCCTTTGGAGTGAGAACCCATACCTCTGACCCATTCCTTGATGAGAACTTCTCAACCAGGAATGGGTCTGAGATAGGAGGGATGGAGGGGGAACCCCTTTGGATTGAGAACTCATACCTCTGACCCATTCATGGATGAGAACTTCTCAACCAGGAATGGGTCTGAGATAGGAGGGATGGAGGGGTGACCCCTTTGTATTGAGAACCCATACCTCTGACACATTCCTTGATGAGAACTTCTCAACCAGGAATGGGTCTGAGATAGGAGGGATGGAAGGGGAACCCCTTTGGAGTGAGAACCCGTACCTCTGACCCATTCCTTGATGAGAACTTCTCAACCAGGAATGGGTCTGAGATAGGAGGGATGGAGGGGGAACCCCTTTGGAGTGAGAACCCGTACCTCTGACCCATTCCTTGATGAGAACTCCTCAACCAGGAATGGGTCTGAGATAGGAGGGATGGAGGGGTGACCCCTTTGTATTGAGAACCCATACCTCTGACCCATTCCTGGATGAGAAGTTCTCATCCAGGAATGGGTCTGAGATAGGAGGGATGGAGGGGGAACCCCTTTGGATTGAGAACGCATACCTCTGACCCATTCCTGGATGAGAACTTCTCAACCAGGAATGGGTCTGAGACCTTTGGATTGAGAACCCATAACTCTGACCCATTCCTGGATGAGAACTTCTCAACCAGGAATGGGTCAGAGACCTTAGGATTGAGAACACATACCTGTGACCCATTCCTTGATGAGGTCCTCTCAACCAGGAATGGGTCTGAGATAGGAGGGATGGAGGGGGAACCCCTTTGGAGTGAGAACCCATACCTCTGACCCATTCCTGGATGAGAACTGCTCAACCAGGAACTGCTCAACCAGGAATACCACGGGCGAGAGAGAAGAGGACTACCGTGACCAGGGAAGGGAAGATGATCCTGATCTACCGTAAACAGATCGCTCTACACGACTACGGTAACCAGGGCACGGGAAGGTACAGACGACTACAGTATTCCGGGCAGGGAAGGGGTCCTGGGATTCAAGGATCAAGTCAGGGAATACCGTAATCAATATAGGGGAAGGGGGAGGGGTCGGTGGGTCACAGGCTCTAGGCAAACCATACCTCTTCCGCCGCCTCCGGATCCGAAGCCGCCGTTGCCTGCAGAAGGCGGAGCCAGGCGTACTCCTCTCTGCAAATATCAGAGATCAAGGATGGGATAGGATGGGGGTCCGAGGGATCCGAGGGTTCCGTGGGATCCAGGGGGTCTGGGGGGTACGTACCTGGCGTATCCGGATCCTCCGCCGGCTCCGGCGCTGCAGGGCGCTCCTATGAAGGCGGACTTGGCCATGGCGATGACGAGCGAAGGAGGGAGTGGGTGTAGAGCAGAGAAGGGCTGATGTGGGTGGGAGGGCAGGGAGAGAAGCTTTTATAGGGCTAGGAGAGTTCGGATGAATAGTGATTAGCGATATGTAAAGAGGTTATTGACTCGATCCATCAATAGGATTATGCTAAGAGAGTTGTGAACAAGGAAGACAATGGGGGGAAGAATAGGGAAATGAGGGGAGGAGAGGGGGAGGAGAAGGGGAGGAGAAGGAATCGATTGAGTTGAGGGTCATTGACACGGGATATGATATCACCCATAGTTAGGAGCATGATGCGCTTTCCCTGTGCGAATAGATGCAATCTATGATGGAATTCGATGAAATGATGTTTAAAATAAGGAGAATGGGGAACGGGGAAGGAATGAGGAACGGGGAACGGGGAAGGAAGGGGGAACGGGAAACGGAGAAGGAATGGGGAACAGGGAACGGAGAACGAATGGGGAATGGGGAAAGGGGGACGGAGAAGGAATGGGGAATGGGGAACAGAGAAGGAATGGGGAATAGGGAAGGGAATGGAGAACGAATGGGGATTGGGGAAAGTGGAACGGGGAAGGAATGGGGAACGGGGAACGGGGAACGGGGAACGGAGAAGGAATGGGGAATAGGGAACGGAACGGAGAACGAATGGGGATTGGGAATGGGGAATGGGGAAGGAATGGGGAACGGGAAACGGGGAAGGAATGGGAAACGTGGAACGGGGAACGAAAGGATAATAGAGAACGGGGACGGAATAGGGAATGAGGGACGTGGAAGGAACTGGGAATGGGGAACGGAGAAGGAATGGGGTACGGGGAAGGAATGGGGAATGGGGAACGGGGAAGGAATGGGGAATGAGGAACGGGGAAGGAATGGAGAATGGGGATCGGGGAAGGAATGGGAAATGGGGAACGGGGAAGGAATGGGGAACGGGGAAGGAATGGAGAATGGGAACGGGGAAGGAATGGGGAACGGGGAATGGGGAAGGAATGGGGAAAGGGGAATAGGGAAGGAATGGGGAATGGGGAACGGGGAAGGAATGGGGAACGGGAAACGGGGAAGGAATGGGGAACGGGGAACGAAAGGATAATGGAGAACGGGGAAGGAATGGGGAATGGGGAACGGGGAAGGAATGAGGAATGGGGAACGGGAAAGGAATGGGGAATGGGGAAGGAATGAGGAATGGGGAACGGGAAAGGAATGGGGAACGGGGAAGGAATGGAGAATGGGAACGGGGAAGGAATGGGGAACGGGGAATGGGGAAGGAATGGGGAATGGGGAAGGAATGGGGAACGGGGAAGGAATGGGGAACGTGGAACGGGGAACGAAAGGATAATGGAGAACGGGAACGGGGAAGGAATGGGGAACGGGGAATTGGGAAGGAATGGGGAACGGGGAACGGGAAAGGAATGGGGAACGGGGAAGGAATGAGGAATGGGGAACGGGGAAGGAATGGAGAATGGGAACGGGGAAGGAATGGGGAACGGCGAATAGAGAACGGGGAAGGAATAGGGAATGAGAGACGTGGAAGGAATTGGGAATGGGGAACGGAGAAGGAATGGGGAACGGGAAAGGAATGGGGAACGGGGAAGGAATGGAGAATGGGAACGGGGAAGGAATGGGGAACGGGGAATGGGGAACGGGGAATAGGGAAGGAATGGGGAATGGGGAACGGGGAAGGAATGGGGAATGGGGAAAGGGGGACGGAGAAGGAATGGGGAATGGGGAACGGAGAAGGAATGGGGAATAGCGAAGGGAACGGATAACGAATGGGGATTGGGGAACGTGGAACGGGGAAGGAATGAGGAATGGGGAACGGGGAAGGAATGAGGAACGAGGAACGGGGAACGGAGAAGGAATGGGGAATAGGGAACGGAACGGAGAACGAATGGGGATTGGGAATGGGGAATGGGGAAGGAATGGGGAACGGGAAACGGGGAAGGAATGGGAAACGTGGAACGGGGAACGAAAGGATAATGGAGAACGGGGACGGAATAGGGAATGAGGGACGTGGAAGGAACTGGGAATGGGGAACGGAGAAGGAATGGGGGTACGGGGAAGGAATGGGGAATGGGGAACGGGGAAGGAATGGGGAATGAGGAACGGGGAAGGAATGGGGAATGGGGATCGGGGAAGGAATGGGAAATGGGGAACGGGGAAGGAATGGGGAACGGGGAAGGAATGGAGAATGGGTACGGGGAAGGAATGGGGAACGGGGAAGGAATGGAGAATGGGAACGGGGAAGGAATGGGGAACGGGGAATGGGGAAGGAATGGGGAAAGGGGAAAAGGGAAGGAATGGGGAATGGGGAACGGGGAAGGAATGGGGAACGGGAAACGGGGAAGGAATGGGGAACGTGGAACGGGGAACGAAAGGATAATGGAGAACGGGGAAGGAAAGGGGAATGGGGAACGGGGAAGGAATGAGGAATGGGGAACGGGAAAGGAATGGGGAACGGGGAAGGAATGAGGAATGGGGAACGGGAAAGGAATGGGGAACGGGGAAGGAATGGAGAATGGGAACGGGGAAGGAATGGGGAACGGGGAAGGAATGGGGAACGGGGAATGGGGAAGGAATGGGGAACGGGGAAGGAATGGGGAACGTGGAACGGGGAACGAAAGGATAATGGAGAACGGGAAAGAGGAAGGAATGGGGAACGGGGAATTGGGAAGGAATGGGGAACGGGGAACGGGAAAGGAATGGGGAACGGGGAAGGAATGAGGAATGGGGAACGGGAAAGGAATGGGGAACGGGGAAGGAATGGAGAATGGGAACGGGGAAGGAATGGGGAACGGGGAATGGGGAAGGAATGGGGAACGGGGAAGGAATGGGGAACGTGGAACGGGGAACGAAAGGATAATGGAGAACGGGAACGGGGAAGGAATGGGGAACGGGGAATTGGGAAGGAATGGGGAACGGGGAACGGGAAAGGAATGGGGAACGGGGAAGGAATGAGGAATGGGGAACGGGAAAGGAATGGGGAACGGGGAAGGAATGGAGAATGGGAACGGGGAAGGAATGGGGAACGGGGAATGGGGAAGGAATGGGGAACGGGGAATAGGGAAGGAATGGGGAATGGGGAACGTGGAACGGGGAACGAAAGGATAATGGAGAACGGGAACGGAATGGGGAATGGGGGAACGGAGAAGGAATGGGGAATGAGGAACGGAGAAGGAATGGGGAACGGCGAATAGAGAACGGGGAAGGAATAGGGAATGAGAGATGTGGAAGGAATTGGGAATGGAGAACGGAGAAGGAATGGGGAACGGGAAAGGAATGGGGAACGGGGAAGGAATGGAGAATGGGAACGGGGAAGGAATGGGGAACGGGGAATGGGGAACGGGGAATAGGGAAGGAATGGGGAATGGGGAACGGGGAAGGAATGGGGAACGGGAAACGGGGAAGGAATGGGGAACGTGGAACGGGGAACGAAAGGATAATGGAGAACGGGGAAGGAATGGGGAATGGGGAACAGGGACCGAACCCCTGGAGACAGAGAGGGGGGAATGAGTGGCGCTCGAACGAGTTCGGTGCACGAACCAGTTCGGATTGGGATAAGTTTCAGAAACAGATCAAGTTCTGAACCATCACTCTGGGGTGGTGGCCGGGGCTTGTCTGACCGAACCCCTGGAGACAGAGAGGGGGTTTCAAAAGATTTCAAAAGTTAACGGTGAAGGAATGGGGAACGTGGAACGGGGAACGAAAGGATAATGGAGAACGGCGAAGGAATGGGGAACGGGGAAGGAATGGAGAATGGGAACGGGGAAGGAATGGGGAACGGGGAATGGGGAAGGAACGGGGAATGGGGAAGGAATGGGGAACGGGGAAGGAATGGGGAACGTGGAACGGGGAACGAAAGGATAATGGAGAACGGGAACGGGGAAGGAATGGGGAACGGGGAATTGGGAAGGAATGGGGAACGGGGAACGGGAAAGGAATGGGGAACGGGGAAGGAATGAGGAATGGGGAACGGGAAAGGAATGGGGAACGGGGAAGGAATGGAGAATGGGAACGGGGAAGGAATGGGGAACGGGGAATGGGGAAGGAATGGGGAACGGGGAATAGGGAAGGAATGGGGAATGGGGAACGTGGAACGGGGAACGAAAGGATAATGGAGAACGGGAACGGTATGGGGAATGGGGGAACGGAGAAGGAATGGGGAATGAGGAACGGAGAAGGAATGGGGAACGGCGAATAGAGAACGGGGAAGGAATAGGGAATGAGAGACGTGGAAGGAATTGGGAATGGGGAACGGAGAAGGAATGGGGAATGAGGAACGGGGAAGGAATGGGGAATGGGGATCGGGGAAGGAATGGGAAATGGGGAAGGAATGGAGAATGGGAACGGGGAAGGAATGGGGAACGGGGAAGGAATGGAGAATGGGAACGGGGAAGGAATGGGGAACGGGGAATGGGGAAGGAATGGGGAAAGGGGAATAGGGAAGGAATGGGGAATGGGGAACGGGGAATAGGGAAGGAATGGGGAATGGGGAACGGGGAAGGAATGGGGAACGGGAAACGGGGAAGTAATGGGGAACGTGGAACGGGGAACGAAAGGATAATGGAGAACGGGGAAGGAATGGGGAATGGGGAACAGGGACCGAACCCCTGGAGACAGAGAGGGGGGAATGAGTGGCGCTCGAACGAGTTCGGTGCACGAACCAGTTCGGATTGGGATAAGTTTCAGAAACAGATCAAGTTCTGAACCATCACTCTGGGGTGGTGGCCGGGGCTTGTCTGACCGAACCCCTGGAGACAGAGAGGGGGTTTCAAAAGAATTCAAAAGTTAACGGTGAAGGAATGGGGAACGTGGAACGGGGAACGAAAGGATAATGGAGAACGGCGAAGGAATGGGGAACGGGGAAGGAATGAGGAATGGGGAACGGGAAAGGAATGGGGAACGGGGAAGGAATGGAGAATGGGAACGGGGAAGGAATGGGGAACGGGGAATGGGGAAGGAATGGGGAACGGGGAAGGAATGGGGAACGTGGAACGGGGAACGAAAGGATAATGGAGAACGGGAACGGGGAAGGAATGGGGAACGGGGAACGGGGAAGGAATGAGGAATGGGGAACGGGAAAGGAATGGGGAACGGGGAAGGAATGGAGAATGGGAACGGGGAAGGAATGGGGAACGGGGAATGGGGAAGGAATGGGGAAAGGGGAATAGGGAAGGAATGGGGAATGGGGAACGGGGAATAGGGAAGGAATGGGGAATGGGGAACGGGGAAGGAATGGGGAACGGGAAACGGGGAAGGAATGGGGAACGTGGAACGGGGAACGAAAGGATAATGGAGAACGGGGAAGGAATGGGGAATGGGGAACAGGGACCGAACCCCTGGAGACAGAGAGGGGGGAATGAGTGGCGCTCGAACGAGTTCGGTGCACGAACCAGTTCGGATTGGGATAAGTTTCAGAAACAGATCAAGTTCTGAACCATCACTCTGGGGTGGTGGCCGGGGCTTGTCTGACCGAACCCCTGGAGACAGAGAGGGGGTTTCAAAAGAATTCAAAAGTTAACGGTGAAGGAATGGGGAACGTGGAACGGGGAACGAAAGGATAATGGAGAACGGCGAAGGAATGGGGAACGGGGAAGGAATGAGGAATGGGGAACGGGAAAGGAATGGGGAACGGGGAAGGAATGGAGAATGGGAACGGGGAACGGGGAACGAAAGGATAATGGAGAACGGGGAAGGAATGGGGAATGGGGAACAGGGACCGAACCCCTGGAGACAGAGAGGGGGGAATGAGTGGCGCTCGAACGAGTTCGGTGCACGAACCAGTTCGGATTGGGATAAGTTTCAGAAACAGATCAAGTTCTGAACCATCACTCTGGGGTGGTGGCCGGGGCTTGTCTGACCGAACCCCTGGAGACAGAGAGGGGGTTTCAAAAGATTTCAAAAGTTAACGGTGAAGGAATGGGGAACGTGGAACGGGGAACGAAAGGATAATGGAGAACGGCGAAGGAATGGGGAACGGGGAAGGAATGGAGAATGGGAACGGGGAAGGAATGGGGAACGGGGAATGGGGAAGGAACGGGGAATGGGGAAGGAATGGGGAACGGGGAAGGAATGGGGAACGTGGAACGGGGAACGAAAGGATAATGGAGAACGGGAACGGGGAAGGAATGGGGAACGGGGAATTGGGAAGGAATGGGGAACGGGGAACGGGAAAGGAATGGGGAACGGGGAAGGAATGAGGAATGGGGAACGGGAAAGGAATGGGGAACGGGGAAGGAATGGAGAATGGGAACGGGGAAGGAATGGGGAACGGGGAATGGGGAAGGAATGGGGAACGGGGAATAGGGAAGGAATGGGGAATGGGGAACGTGGAACGGGGAACGAAAGGATAATGGAGAACGGGAACGGTATGGGGAATGGGGGAACGGAGAAGGAATGGGGAATGAGGAACGGAGAAGGAATGGGGAACGGCGAATAGAGAACGGGGAAGGAATAGGGAATGAGAGACGTGGAAGGAATTGGGAATGGGGAACGGAGAAGGAATGGGGAATGAGGAACGGGGAAGGAATGGGGAATGGGGATCGGGGAAGGAATGGGAAATGGGGAAGGAATGGAGAATGGGAACGGGGAAGGAATGGGGAACGGGGAAGGAATGGAGAATGGGAACGGGGAAGGAATGGGGAACGGGGAATGGGGAAGGAATGGGGAAAGGGGAATAGGGAAGGAATGGGGAATGGGGAACGGGGAATAGGGAAGGAATGGGGAATGGGGAACGGGGAAGGAATGGGGAACGGGAAACGGGGAAGTAATGGGGAACGTGGAACGGGGAACGAAAGGATAATGGAGAACGGGGAAGGAATGGGGAATGGGGAACAGGGACCGAACCCCTGGAGACAGAGAGGGGGGAATGAGTGGCGCTCGAACGAGTTCGGTGCACGAACCAGTTCGGATTGGGATAAGTTTCAGAAACAGATCAAGTTCTGAACCATCACTCTGGGGTGGTGGCCGGGGCTTGTCTGACCGAACCCCTGGAGACAGAGAGGGGGTTTCAAAAGAATTCAAAAGTTAACGGTGAAGGAATGGGGAACGTGGAACGGGGAACGAAAGGATAATGGAGAACGGCGAAGGAATGGGGAACGGGGAAGGAATGAGGAATGGGGAACGGGAAAGGAATGGGGAACGGGGAAGGAATGGAGAATGGGAACGGGGAAGGAATGGGGAACGGGGAATGGGGAAGGAATGGGGAACGGGGAAGGAATGGGGAACGTGGAACGGGGAACGAAAGGATAATGGAGAACGGGAACGGGGAAGGAATGGGGAACGGGGAACGGGGAAGGAATGAGGAATGGGGAACGGGAAAGGAATGGGGAACGGGGAAGGAATGGAGAATGGGAACGGGGAAGGAATGGGGAACGGGGAATGGGGAAGGAATGGGGAAAGGGGAATAGGGAAGGAATGGGGAATGGGGAACGGGGAATAGGGAAGGAATGGGGAATGGGGAACGGGGAAGGAATGGGGAACGGGAAACGGGGAAGGAATGGGGAACGTGGAACGGGGAACGAAAGGATAATGGAGAACGGGGAAGGAATGGGGAATGGGGAACAGGGACCGAACCCCTGGAGACAGAGAGGGGGGAATGAGTGGCGCTCGAACGAGTTCGGTGCACGAACCAGTTCGGATTGGGATAAGTTTCAGAAACAGATCAAGTTCTGAACCATCACTCTGGGGTGGTGGCCGGGGCTTGTCTGACCGAACCCCTGGAGACAGAGAGGGGGTTTCAAAAGAATTCAAAAGTTAACGGTGAAGGAATGGGGAACGTGGAACGGGGAACGAAAGGATAATGGAGAACGGCGAAGGAATGGGGAACGGGGAAGGAATGAGGAATGGGGAACGGGAAAGGAATGGGGAACGGGGAAGGAATGGAGAATGGGAACGGGGAAGGAATGGGGAACGGGGAATGGGGAAGGAATGGGGAACGGGGAAGGAATGGGGAACGTGGAACGGGGAACGAAAGGATAATGGAGAACGGGAACGGGGAAGGAATGGGGAACGGGGAACGGGGAAGGAATGAGGAATGGGGAACGGGAAAGGAATGGGGAACGGGGAAGGAATGGAGAATGGAAACGGGGAAGGAATGGGGAACGGGGAATGGGGAAGGAATGGGGAACGGGGAATAGGGAAGGAATGGGGAATGGGGAACGTGGAACGGGGAACGAAAGGATAATGGAGAACGGGAACGGATTGGGGAATGGGGAAACGGAGAAGGAATGGGGAATGAGGAACGGAGAAGGAATGGGGAACGGCGAATAGAGAACGGGGAAGGAATAGGGAATGAGAGACGTGGAAGGAATTGGGAATGGGGAACGGAGAAGGAATGGGGAACGGGAAAGGAATGGGGAACGGGGAAGGAATGGAGAATGGGAACGGGGAAGGAATGGAGAATGGGAACGGGGAAGGAATGGGGAACGGGGAATGGGGAACGGGGAATAGGGAAGGAATGGGGAACGTGGAAGGAATGGGGAACGGGAAACGGGGAAGGAATGGGGAACGTGGAACGGGGAACGAAAGGATAATGGAGAACGGGGAAGGAATGGGGAATGGGGAACAGGGACCGAACCCCTGGAGACAGAGAGGGGGGAATGAGTGGCGCTCGAACGAGTTCGGTGCACGAACCAGTTCGGATTGGGATAAGTTTCAGAAACAGATCAAGTTCTGAACCATCACTCTGGGGTGGTGGCCGGGGCTTGTCTTACCGAACCCCTGGAGACAGAGAGGGGGTTTCAAAAGATTTCAAAAGTTAACGGTGAAGGAATGGGGAACGTGGAACGGGGAACGAAAGGATAATGGAGAACGGCGAAGGAATGGGGAACGGGGAAGGAATGGAGAATGGGAACGGGGAAGGAATGGGGAACGGGGAATGGGGAAGGAATGGGGAACGTGGAAGGAATGGGGAACGGGAAACGGGGAAGGAATGGGGAACGTGGAACGGGGAACGAAAGGATAATGGAGAACGGGGAAGGAATGGGGAATGGGGAACAGGGACCGAACCCCTGGAGACAGAGAGGGGGGAATGAGTGGCGCTCGAACGAGTTCGGTGCACGAACCAGTTCGGATTGGGATAAGTTTCAGAAACAGATCAAGTTCTGAACCATCACTCTGGGGTGGTGGCCGGGGCTTGTCTGACCGAACCCCTGGAGACAGAGAGGGGGTTTCAAAAGATTTCAAAAGTTAACGGTGAAGGAATGGGGAACGTGGAACGGGGAACGAAAGGATAATGGAGAACGGCGAAGGAATGGGGAACGGGGAAGGAATGGAGAATGGGAACGGGGAAGGAATGGGGAACGGGGAATGGGGAAGGAATGGGGAAGGGGGAATAGGGAAGGAATGGGGAATGAGGAACGGAGAAGGAATGGGGAACGGCGAATGGAGAACGTGGAAGGAATTGGGAATGGGGAACGTGGAAGGCCTAAATCTGATACTTGGGGGATAGAATCTACCTGGTAGGAGATATAACTTGGGCACAAAAGAAAAGATTAGAAATTCCGATTTCAAAAGTTATGCAACTTTCTCAGAAAAACGACAGCGCTGCAGTGGCAATGCGAGCTGGAATGAAATTGCCAAACAAATTTTTTAGAGCTCTGCTTCCTCTTCATTCTGATAAAAAAAAGAATTTCTATCTTAATTGCGAGGCAAGTTATGACCATTTTTTGATTGCGAATTTTACTGATTTGGTCTCGACATGATGAGTCTGACCGTTCTCAAAATCAAAATGTTTGAAAACGATTGTGCCAACGCAGTTTTGTAGAGCATCATTCAAAGTACCTAATTTATTGTTTCCAAAACATCTCTACCGCGATCCCTCTCGTACAGTTTCGCCGGAATGTCATGGAACACTTTTACATTCTTCCATATCTTTTGACTCATTAAAGATTTCTGGTTCATACTTTGACATGTCTTAGCACATCCATCGGATGTTAGGAATATGCGATTGGCATACCACCTAACTCCCTCCCTGGTTGTTGCGTAGTGATGACGCAATCAAGCAATACTTTTTCAAACCATTGTAATTCTTATATGGATTTTTCTCTGATCACCAAACTTTCTGAGCATTTAGATATGTCGGATGGCTACCCAGAACAAAAATTTGAAGTTGCTACTCAATCGCACATTGGCTGCAGAATTACCCAAATATTGGTCCCGAAAAAATGGATTTCCGTTTATTAACATGCTAGAGACTCGTCGAAAGCTCAAAATGATCCTTATGATATCACACGGATTCGATGCTGTTGCCACGAGACAACAAACTTATATTAATAAGAGCCTGCGTTATTAGTGCGCTTGTAAAACTCAGTGTCTCGAAATTCATAAATCGTGACGGTCGAAAAAATTTTTCTCAAAATCGGGCAAAGTATTATTATTCCACCATAAACTGAAACAGTAAATGTTGAAACATTGACATATATTCCAACTTGATATTCCAATTTGCACGAATACCTGGTAGTTAGGCCAATAATGAACTGACTTTCAAAGAGTTGACCTTCGTTTTAAATGATTTTCGTCAAACCGGTATTTTTTTTATTTCTTATCATATTTAAACTATATGAAGTAGGATGCTTTCTCTCCAAATTTATCAAATATAAAAGGTATATTGTATACCACCCAAGATGAAAAGTTGAAAAATTCAAAATTATTTTCGAAAAATCGAAATTTCTCAAACAGTTTCAATGCGATCGGGATGAAACTAGGCAGGTGTGATGGTATAATTATTCTGTAATTTTTGAGATATCACTCGATTGAAACGATAGCGAAAGAGCAAAGTCGGTTGGGTTACGGTTTTTAAAAAAACTTCCGTCCTTTAGCGGAGAATGATTTAGAACACTAAATCCGTGGCGCCTGAGCACGGCACCCGGAACACCGACATAGGGCGAACGAAATGCGTACCCGCTCATCAGGGTCAAATC
This sequence comes from Pristionchus entomophagus, assembly GCA_036245825.1. Lineage (NCBI taxonomy): Eukaryota > Metazoa > Nematoda > Chromadorea > Rhabditida > Neodiplogasteridae > Pristionchus > Pristionchus entomophagus. The sequence goes on from BTSX01000006.1 coordinate 1,699,721, forward strand.
AGGAACCGCCCGCGAATGTGAAATCCTACAGAAAGTAGTTGAGCCTGAATCACGATCACGCGGTGCAAAGTGCCTGAACACCGGTAATATTACCCTGAAGGCCAAGCTCACTTTGCGATTCGTCGTTCCAGAACGTTAAAATCAGGCATTTTGAACCGCGCGATCGTGATTCAGGCACTTTCACCCGTTGCATTCAGGCAACTACACCTGTTGCTTTTGTAGTTTTCAGTTTCACGTTTTTATTTGCCCAATGTCGGTGTTCCAGGTACCGTGCCTGAGCTACACTCGTCGAGTACTACCACCACACACATTTTGGGAGAAATCCATTTTTTCCACTTTGCCAAGCATCTGCACAAATATGTTCATTGACTCAGAAAGTCACTCTTATAATGATCAATTTAATGATATATTGCTTAAAAATTAAAATCATGTAATTTCATCAACCAACTAAATGTAGACATAATACTTCCCTTTGAGGACTCTACCCTGCGTGAGACTGTCTCGTGTGGAGTACGTTATCCGCACGAAGGATCGGTGGCTAAGGATGTGGCCATCATGGAACAGATGTTCAAGTCGGGGACCATCCAGGTATGTTTGAGACGTCGTTTCCTCTTCTTTCTTGTTCTCGGTATAAATTGATATTGATTGTTTGTGATTGGACATTTTGACACTCGTGCAATATTCCTGGCAGCTTTCATCCCTGTCCAAACCGCTCAACACAGTCAGAATGCACTCTTTCGTCGAGCGAATGAAACACATTTCATTCACCGTTCGGGATACGGTAGTAGTGCCACAACTCTCGTTGTTTCTTGAATGATGACGTTGCCTCTGTAGGTGTGCATCGTGCCTCGTTTGATGTGCTACTCGATCTCGATGTCGGCCTACGTGGTGGTCATCATGGACACTCAGTTCTACAATGGACAGTGCCATGCCTACGAGGATTATCCAGTGGCAGACATCCTGCATATGGTCGGACTGGCGAATAGACCCGCCCATGATTCGGATGGTGAGAGGGGATGGTGGGGGGGGATGGAGAAGGTATTAACTGTGCATACTTTCAGTACCTCACATGGACGCTTCTCTACCGCCGAATGACCGAACTACTACAATCTGCAGGGAGTCGTGCATCGGTTAGCTTTTCACTGTTTTTTCTTGTGCATTCTTGTTTTTCTTTCCTATTACTACATTAGCTACACGACGATTGGTGAGGAAGGGGAGGGATCCCGGTCTCTCACATTTGCACGCTATCTCGCTCTATCTGACGAACGAGCTTGATAGCGAGCCTTAACTCAGTTAGAAAGAGTAGAGGAAGAGCGATGGGAATGAAGTAATTAGCATGATTGTTCCCAATTTGAGAGCTCTTCTCGATGTCTCGTACTGCTAAGACGAAGCAACGAGCACTCATCGAGATCATCTCCAATGCCAGCGAATTCGCTACTATGCCAATCAGACACAAGGTAAGAGAGACAAGAACACTTGAACACGATAAGATGACGTCATCGGAGGATATCACAATCGTTTCTTATGTCACTATTTCTATTGTAAATAATGGATTAATCTCTTTTTTTCAGGAAGATACGGTACTGAAACAACTGGCGGACCGTTTGCCTGGTCAGCTCAAAAAATCAGAAGTTTACCGATCCTCATGTCAAGGTGTGCATTTAGTTGATCTTTATTAGTATAATTCATTTTTTTATTAGTTTTATATCTCTAATACATTACGACGAACGCATCGCTCTTTTCCAGGTGAATCTGCTCATTCACGCCCATCTCTCACGCATCCAACTGAGTGCCGAACTCAACAAGGTCATTCCACTACTATAATTTCCACCGCTGACTAAAACTTTTGTTTTCAGGATCTGGTGTCGGTGGTACTGAAGAGTATGCTACTCGTGCAGGCTTGTGTCGATGTTCTGTCCAGGTGAGATTGATTAGAGGGGGGATGGAGGGGTGACATAGTGATGACGAAATGACCAAACATTACTAATACACTTCACTCCAATGCTTCTGTCTATATTTCTCATTTTCTAACTCAAACAATTATTAACAAATATAGTGTCTACACGTGTAAATGTGATTCAGAAGGTGGAATCGGTCTTCGAATTGCTCGAATTGGATGAGGATGCGCGATTGGAGATGGAGAATGTACAGGTACGTGGGGGTTAGGGGTGTCACGTGGGATTCTCAAGTTAAGTCCCCTTTTGTTTGAACCTCGTTACCCTTGAGATTATCGGCTGTGTTCACTCCCTACGCTTTCATGGCATCTGATGCTAATCTCATTCAAGTGATTTATCAATCAATAATGTTTTGTAGATCACCGATGTAGCGAAGTTCTGCAACAACTACCCCTCTATCGATGTCGAACACGAGATCCAGAATGAGAACATCACTGTGTGAGTGCATTTATCTTGGAAGAGGGGCGTATCGATTGATGCCACGTGTTATGATTGTAGTATGAATGGTACGTGTTTCAGGGGTGATACAGTGATGGTTTCGGTCTCGATGGAACGAGAGAATGATTTGAATGGACTGGCTCCTCCCGTAGTCGCCCCTCTCTTCCCTCAGAAGAGAAAGGAGGAGGGATGGTGGCTTGTGTTGGGAGAACCATCCAGCAATACTCACTGCTCTATCAAGAGGTTTGTCTTCCTTCCTCATTAATCACTGCATTTATTATCAGGCAAATGATTGATCATAGCAGCAAGTTATACTATTAGGTGATTATCATTGAAGTATTATTTTTACAGCTTTGTAAATTATACCTAGTCCCGACTGTTTCCAGACTGACAATTAATGAGAAGGCCAAGAGGACACTTGACTTGGCTCCCACCCATGCTGGCAAGGCCACCTACAAGCTCTACTTCATCTGCGATTCGTACCTCGGAGCAGATCAGGAATTCGATATCGATCTCAAGATTGAAGGTTCGTTCTTTTCATGAATAGTTGATACTACGAGTTGAATAGCTCCTTCTTGAAGTGATTACAATTAGAGATGACAAACCAATTTCTCTCTATTGTCTCAATCAACTCAAGGATTTGGGCTGAATGAAGGAATATATCCTAATTACTTGACATTTCTGTGAGGAATTGAGAATTGAAATTCCTAATTCATTTCCTATTAGATGCTTCGAAATCTCGCAAGCGAAGACGTGATGACGATTAAGCAGAGATAAGAAGACTTTTACCATTTGTTATTCTTCCCCGATTCTTCTATTAATTGTTCATTTGTTTCACACATTCTCCCCCAGAAGAACTCACTCTGTTGTAAAAACCCGTTAAGGTTGTATTCTTTCTCGAAAAAGCCCTGTTTTCATTCGCTCTACACCTATAAAGTCACAATGTCTGTTTGTCATTCCGTTCGTCTGTCTGTGTGTGTGTCACACTTTTCAAACCTCAATAACTCGCTTTCTAGGCATCGCCCGAGGACAAGTCCTTGACCAATCGAACCATCGTAAACTCCTTTTTCAAAATCGATAAAAAATTTCATCATTATTGCGAAATATTTTTTGGTGAAATAATTTCATCATCCTTAGGTAATAATCCGTTTTTCGCGCCTAATTCAGCTCAAATTCGTCCGTAAACACCGGGAACAGTGTCAATCGACTCAGAATCGTCAGCGCTTTTCACCGACACCAACTATTTAGCAATCGTCGATTTCGTCATCATTACGCAATAATCCGTTTTTCGCACCTAAATCAGCCTAAAATCGTTCACAATGTTCAGGAACAGCGTCAATCGACTCAGAATTGTTAGCGCTTTTCGCCGACTGCAACTATTTTGCAATCGTGGATTTCGTCATCATTACGCAATCGTCACGTTTCCGATCATAACTCGCTTCAAAATCATCGGACAGCCTCGGGAGAAGAACCAATCGACTTCTCGTGCACAGATTTCGCAATCTTCGATTTCGTCATCATTACAAAATCTTCATATTTTCGCTCATAACTCGCTTCAAAATCATCGGAGAGCATTGGGCGAAGAGGCAATCAAATATTTAAAGAAGATTTACAAGTTTTAGGATACTTCGGCCATGCTATTGTGAAAAGCTCGTGAGGCTGAGAGCGAGGAGGAAAAGTTGCGATGTAGCGACGGAGCGAAGCGGAGTGGCTACATCGCAACTTTTCCGGAGCGCTCGAAGCCTCACGAGCTTTTTGCAATGGCATACGCCCCACTCGCAAGCAAGCGGTGTTAGGCTAATGTGTAAGGCGGCCAGAAGTTTTTCCAACTTTTCCGGAGTGTTAGGCTAATGTGTAAGGCGGCCAGAAGTGGCAAAAAGGGATATGTGTTCATGAGTATTGCCTATGCTCCGGCCATGCTAATGTGAAAAGCTCGTGAGGCTGAGAACGCAGAGGAAAAGTTGCAGATGTAGCCACGGAGCGAAGCGGAGTGGCTACATCGCAACTTTTCCGGAGCGTTAGGCTAATGTGTAAGGCGGCCAGAAGTTTTTCCAACTTTTCCGGAGTGTTAGGCTAATGTGTAAGGCGGCCAGAAGTGGCAAAAAGGGATATGTGTTCATGAGTTTTGCCTATGCTCCGGCCATGCTATTGTGAAAAGCTCGCTCGAAGCCTCACGAGCTTTTTGCAATGGCATACGCCCCACTCGCAAGCAAGCGGTGTTAGGCTAATGTGTAAGGCGGCCAGACGTCATCATTACGCAATAATCCGTTTTTCGCACCAAAATCAGCCTAAAATCGTTCACAATGTTCAGGAAAAATCATCGGACAGCCTCGGGAGAAGAACCAATCGACTTCTCGTGCACAGATTTCGCAATCTTCGATTTCGTCATCATTACAAAATCTTCATATTTTCGCTCATAACTCGCTTCAAAATCATCGGAGAGCATTGGGCGAAGAGGCAATCAAATATTTAAAGAAGATTTACAAGTTTTAGGATACTTCGGCCATGCTATTGTGAAAAGCTCGAAGCCTCACGAGCTTTTTGCAATGGCATACGCCCCACTCGCAAGCAAGCGGTGTTAGGCTAATGTGTAAGGCGGCCAGAAGTGGCAAAAAGGGATTTGTGTTCATGAGTTTTGCCTGTGCTCCGGCCATGCTAATGTGAAAAGCTCGTGAGGCTGAGAGCGCGGAGGAAAAGTTGCAGATGTAGCCACGGAGCGAAGCGGAGTGGCTACATCGCAACTTTTCCGGAGCGTTAGGCTAATGTGTAAGGCGGCCAGAAGTGGCAAAAAGGGATATGTGTTCATGAGTTTTGCCTATGCTCCGGCCATGCTATTGTGAAAAGCTCGCTCGAAGCCTCACGAGCTTTTTGCAATGGCATACGCCCCACTCGCAAGCAAGCGGTGTTAGGCTAATGTGTAAGGCGGCCAGAAGTGGCAAAAAGGGATTTGTGTTCATGAGTTTTGCCTATGCTCCGGCCATGCTAATGTGAAAAGCTCGTGAGGCTGAGAGCGCGGAGGAAAAGTTGCGATGTAGCCACGGAGCGAAGCGGAGTGGCTACATCGCAACTTTTCCGGAGCGTTCGAAATGGCATTTTGCAATGGCATACGCCCCACTCGCAAGCAAGCGGTTCATTGTTAATCTGTGAATACGACCCGGTGTACTAGTTCTTAGTTTTGCACCATGTTTTGTTTGTAAGAATAACAACATAAGGATAAATTATTTTTATACGGTTATTTTGTTTGTGTTGGTAAAGTTGTTCGTGAATTTATAATTAATAAATTTAAAGCGGTTAACTTGACCGTCTGTTTATCTGAAGGACATGTATTATTATTCTATTATTCTCCATTCTCCATTCGTGCACCGCTGAGAGGCCGTCGGTCTCCATTCTCCTCTCCTGGAGGCGCGGAGGAGAACCCCCCGACGTCGACTTGGACAACCGTCGGGGTATCTGTCCGCTGGATGCCCGCCAACACCATCCTCCGCATCGGTACTCTCAACGTGCGCCCCTCAAGAAGGACGACAGAGTAGCTGAGATCGAGGAGGCCGTGAGTAAATGCCCGTTTGACATCATCGGGCTTCAGGAAACGAGACGAATCGGTCGCACGTCTCTAACCCTAGCCAAATCTCAACATCTGCTAGTGAGTTATGGTACCCGATCAGCAAATGGTACCGGTTTTCTGATTGCCAGTCAATGGGCTGCCTCATGCGCCTTCCACTCGGTCAATGACCGCCTTTCCTATCTCGAGATCCCTCAACTAGGATTGTGCGTGATAAATGCCTACGCGCCTACCTCGGCACACCCTGACCCAATCTACGAAAAGTTTCTGGATGATTTGAGCAACGTTCTAACCACTTCTGCCCGTCGAGTACGCCTACCGGGGGGTGGAAAGGGTCATGTAATGGTACTCGGAGACTTCAATGCGAAAGTGGGTTCACGGCAGTCCATTGAAGAAGTGTTCATAGGAGGAAACGGACATGGAAAGAGAAACGAACGAGGGCAAACCCTTGTCGATTTTTGCATGCAAACAAAGCTCGTAGTTCACAACACTCGCTTTTGCAAAAGAGATTCACGGAAATGGACCTGGGAAAGCCCGAACATGAAAACGTTGAATACGATCGATTATATCATGAGTGAAGAGAGATCTTTAGTGTACGATGTATCAGTAGTGGGCAGCTTCGACTTTACCACCGACCACAGACTGATCATTGCAAAAGTTCAAATAACATCAAACGTGAAAAACCGATACCACAAACCAAGACTACGTGTACAACTCAATCTCGAGAAATTTACGGCTGAGATCAACAAGATAACAGCTGTTGAAGGGAGGAAATATGAAACAATAGCTTCGACAATGACAAAAATAGCTGTTGATTCGATGGTCCCAATTGCAACTCGAGAAAGATTCTCTGACCGAACGAAACAGTTATACAAAGAACGGCGACGACTAAGAGATAACACACCTACGCCCTTCAATCGATTTGAATACTCACTAACAAGTAAAGCTTTACGTTACTCCATTCAAGAAGACATTCGAAAAGGGCATCTCGAAACTGTTAAACGTGCGGTACAATACGGTTATAGTACGGAAAAAGGCACTCCAAGCCTCACAAATAGGCCATACAAAGCTGTATCAACTGGAGAAAATGGATGGGAGTATAGCAAGTACGAAGGAAGAGCTGAATGTCGTTGTGAAAACATTCTATGATACGCTGTTTGAACGAACCAGGAGACCGCGAAGAATACACTATAAGACAGTCGAGCCTTTCCTACCAATACTACCCTGCGAAGTGAAAAAAGCGATCTGGAGATTAAAGAACGGAAAGTCACCCGGTCCTGACAAGATAACAGCGGAGATGCTCAAGTGCGGTAGCGATGTCCTAATCAAACCACTATGTGCTCTATTCAATAAATGGATCAACGAAGAGACCGTTCCTGATGAACTTCCAAACTCGATCATATCGCTAATTTACAAGAAGGGCAGTCAACTCGACATCGGAAACTATCGACCAATTACTCTCTTGAATCTGGTTTATAAAACATTCACATCGACTATGAACTCCAGAATAGAAAGAACATTATCCGAAAACCAACCTCGCGAACAAGCAGGCTTCCGAAAGGATTACACTACAACCGACCATTCCTTCACTCTGTGTGAGCTGATAAGTCGATCTACGGAATACGATTTCCCATTATACTTCGTCTTCATTGATTTTGCCAAGGCCTTTGATTCAGTGGAATTCAGCGCAGTGTGGAGTTCACTGTACAATCAAGGCGTTCACTCGAAGATTGTAAACACGATGAGAGATGTGTATAACCGTGCAAAAGTCTTCGTACGAGTGGGAATAGACAAGGTGCCCATCGAAGTAGGAAGAGGCGTGCGCCAAGGAGACCCTATTTCCCCTCACCTGTTTAATTCTGTGATAGAAGAGGTCTTTCGCGAAATGAAGTGGGACGAATACGGAATACGCATGAATGGAGAAAAGCTGAACCATCTAAGATATGCAGATGATGTAGTCCTTATATCACATAGTCCAACTGAAATTACGCGAATGTTGAAGGAATTGATGGAAGCAAGCAAAAAAGTTGGTCTAACGCTCAATCGAAAGAAAACGGTCGCCATGACCAATCGTAGACAAGTACCTCTACAAGTGGAAGGAGAACATCTGACCTATGTAGACAACTTCATTTATCTTGGCGTCCGACTATCTTTCGATCAAAATCTAGCGCTTGAACTGAACAGAAGAATCGGGAGTTCATGGCGAGCATTCAACAGGTTTCACGAATTTCTCACTAATCGAACAGTAGAGATGTCACTAAAAACAAGAGTCTATAGAATGTGTATCGAGCCAGTACTGCTTTACGGATGCGAACTTTGGAGTACAACAAAGAAACTCAGACAACGATTGATTGTGACTCAGAGAGCAATGATGAGAAATTTAGCAGGTGTATCTAGAATGGATAGAAAGACGAATGAGTGGCTTGCAAACAAAGTCCCTCTCCAAGACGTGCGAGTAAGAGCTATGCAACTTAAATCGAGTTGGGCAAAACGAGTTGCTCTAATGAATGACAATAGATGGACTGAGAAGATTGTTAACTGGACCCCCTGGAACAAGGAGAGACCCATTGTAAGGCCTAAAACGAGATGGCGCGACGAAATTACAAACCGAGTGGGAATGAATTGGGCAAACACGTGCCGAAGATACCCCGATGCCTGGCGAACATGCATCATTCAACAGGCCTTGACCCTGATGCTTGAATAAATGATTGATTGATTGATTGATTGATTGAGTCGGGAAGAGCTGAAAGTACGGTAATTGTCCGTTGTTCTCTCGTTTCGTAACGAATTGCTCTTGGTTTCTCGAATGGTCACATGATGGAGAATTTTTTGCGGAATTCTTCCTTGTGCGGCTGTATGTGAACTGGCTCAGATAGTGTATTATACACTGGCAGTTCTTGAATAAAATTCGATTCACCATTTTAAGTGTTTCAGAATGGGTAAAAAAGAATCGAAGGAAAGGAGAGACCCGCGCGCAGAAGTGAGCACTATTCATTCATTGTACTATTCACATATGACGGATCTTTTGCCCATCGTATACATTTCATCGAGCTTAAAATCGCAAGAGAAAATGATTAGAGACCCACAATCTTGATATTTTTCTGAAAATATTACAAACTACATATATAGCAGAGCCGAATTCAACAGCATCACGTTATTCTCGAATGTTTTTGCAATCGAATGCTTCAAACCGTGGGTCTCTATCTCAATTCCAAAAAAAGTTACAGCGGTTTGAAAATAGTTTCCATACTTTTGACTGGTAATTAAATTTATCACTGGGATAAGCTATTTTCATTCTTTTCAATTAATTAACATTACCGATTGCAGTGTAATGAGAAAAGCGGGCCCACCTGGAGGACCCGCTGAGGAATTCGCCAGTGTGCTCGGTAATATATGTTTGAAGGTTGAATTTGTAATTTTAGCTCCTTTTTGCAAATTAAACATTAACCGTATATTTCGATATTTCGGGTCGATCGACACCGACTAATAGCTGTTTTACGGGCTGTGAGGCATCATCTTACTATATTTTTAAAAATACACAGCACTGGCGAGATACATCAAGGAAGTGCCGATGAGAGCGGGCACACTCTTCAGCTGCTGGATCCACTGGCAGCTCACGCGATACCGCGTGATTCCCCAGGTAGGAGGAATTTGCGCGTCTTGAAGCAATGCTTACTGTAATATCGCATCAATTATTGATTGAAGAAAAGTCGGTCGCGATATGCTAGAATGAGACAATAGAACTCCGGGAAGGATGAATTAGTCCGGAAAGAGGATCGCTTCATTCTCAACTTGGTATTTGCTCCATGTATCAAAAGTGATTCCATTCAGCAGCAGCTGCAGCCACAGCAACAAGTGCAGCAGGGGAATGGAAACCACATCAATCCGAAACAGGCAGAGATCGATAATGCACTGGTAGGAGGAAGTTGTTGTTATTGAACTTACTGTAATATCACATTAATTATTGAGTATTTGATTGAGAATGAAGTTGGTCTCGCTATGCCAGTATCAGGAAGTAGAACCTAGTAGTTTCAAATCGAAACCCGTCTAACCTCATTTCGCGCACTCTCGTTTCTCTAATAGAGAAACGAGGAGAGTAAATTCCGTTTTGCCATCACTAGTAGAACCACGAATTAATTAGGGACGAATGAATTATTGCGGAAAGAGGATTGCATCTTAACTTGGTATTTGGCCACGTATGAAGGGTGATTCCTTCCAGCTGCAGCCGCAACAGTCACAGCAGGAGCAGTCGGAGCAGCAGTGGTGGAATGGAGAGACCCCCAAGACCCCCAGAGACACTGCAACCGAGAGCCCCAAGGTAATCCATACACACTGTGGTACCATGGCCCATTGGTGCTGTACATTAAGGACACACTCTAGGGATATCTATTATAGATTGGACCACTTTTATGAGTTCATTCATGATCGTGTTAGGTGTTTGGATAGGATTACCGATGTTAGAACATGACGAGATGTGACTCTATGAATAGTGATATCTAATTGCAGAAGAATATGCTGTGGAATACGGACACAGACAAGTTCAGTGGATTCGGAGTGTACATAGATCCTCCTCTCTCTGTCGTCATCGAGAAACTTCACCAAGTCCCTTCGTCCGTGAGTGCAAAGGGGATATCGATTATCTCGCGGGATTCCGTAGCCATTGATGAGAATATTTCTTCAAACCGACAATGTACATTTCCCCTGCCGTTTTCAGAATCAAACACGGTTTATCAGATTTTTTTGGGTGATTTTTCAGCTACGTTCTCCGCCACATCGTTTTCGCTATATATTTTCCGAAACAATGCTAATTATATGAGCTCGGGATCTCTCTATTTGACCCGTGAGTTGATCTCATTCCCGTATAGCTCCTCTCTTCAGATGACCACTCCCAACTACTCAACTCCGACTGAGAGTAGGCTCCAGTCGATAGAGACGTCGCCTGTCCTGCAGCGGATGATCCAGGGAGAGGTACGGTAGGAGGAGGAATGGGGGGAATACGGTAGACACACCAAATAGATCCACTCGGGTATAATGGGCAGGTATGCAAGACATGTGAAACCTCAATACTCCGTCTTTCTTGTATCATATACTTGAATTGGAGAGAGGTTAGACGAGGAGAGACGGAGTGTCCTTCACTTCAGGCGATTACCATCCCGATCTCCGTCATCAGCCCCACTCTCGCTCCTCCTCCCGTGCCGAAGTCGGGGAGAGTCTCATTCGAGAAGTAGCAAGGTGCGTGGTGTTCAGATGGTGCGGCATGTGGACGACGTCTCCGAAAGTTCGTCTATCGAAGTTGGGTCATTGCAGGCACAAGCGGCTGTCCCAATCCGACGGTGGAGGAGCAGGTGCGTAGATGGGACAAGGCGCCCACGGCGGCCGGCAAACGGTATACGGTGAGGGGGGGGGAGGGGACCATTACTAATCAGTGAACTGGAGTGCTAATTACTGCACACGAGACGCTCTTCTTCTCTTGGAGAGCCCCCCCCCCCCCAATCGATTATGTGTTTGCAGAAGCCGCTCGATCGGGTGCAGAACAGCGAGCACCACCAGCTGTTGACAAGTAGGAATGCGGAATCGAAAAGCGACGTTTCAGTTCGACAAGAATCGAGTGAAGCGATGGGTGGAAAAGTCGAACTGCTCGGAGGAGGATCTCAAGGTTTGTTCTCTTCCTCATAGACCACATTCGATTGATCACTGAAGTTGACGAACTGGACTAGGATCGAATTGAGAGCAGAGTGTTCTTCATCGTCAGATGAAATGACGCAGATATCCCCATCTCTATTTGGAATTAACTGAATTTTTGGAATGAGTTGATGGTTGGCAGGTGCGTCGCCGTCGAAACTCCGACCCCTGCGAAGATGTGTACCCTGTCAAGGTGAGTGGTGTGGAAGGGTAGTGCAGCGGGTGTGGCCAGCAAGCCGACGTATCTAATTCCTTTCACTTATTCAGGATCTGGTCGTGCCCGAGGAGGAGCCTGCGATGGACGAGGAGATGGAGAAGGCGAAAGAGGTCTTCATCAAGGTAAGTGATGGGATACGGTAGGATTACGGTAGATGATGGGATTCGGTGCACTGGGAGAGGTTACGGTAGTGCAGTTGTCGATCTTGATTATTGATTGACGCGTTCCATACTCCCCGAGAAGGGAAGTTACATGGGCACTTCTCTGTTTTTTTGGCCCACCCACCTCTGCCTCATTTCCATTCACACTTACTATTCACATTTCCCATCACTGCTCTCACTCGGAACGGTCTACGCGCGCGCCTTTTCCAATTCAATTAGAAATAATTTCAATAACAATTGAACAAAAATCAATTATCCCCTCGCGCTCTCTCTCCCTTCTTCCACTGATTGGATTATCTCTCTTTAAATTGCACACTCTCTCGTCTCCCTCATTTCCCTCTCACCTCGCGCGCTCTCCCCTTCTATAAAAGGCACGAATTCCCCTTCACCAAATCAGTCGAGCACTCGCCTCTCTTGAGAATAGTGCGGGGAGCCTTGCCCCTTTCCGCTGAGTCCTCCCCTAGAGGGAGGACATGAGGGGTCCCCCCCCCAAGGTCCTACTCATCGATGAAAGGAGAATTGTGAGTGGGGGAGGAGGGAGGGTTACGGTAGAAGGGAAGATGGATACTGTACCTTCCGATCACAGTCTGATATTGTTATTGATTTCGATCTGTGTGTAGAGTGCGAGGTTACGGTAGAGAATGAGAGAATGTGTTGGCAGGTCAGCCATCCACTGTGGCGACTGGCCCCGTACCCGGCTATGATGGAGTGGGGTCCTCCTCTCTGCATCTCTGCCATCTTCGATAGAAAGGTATACGGTATCTGGGGGTATACGGTAGCTGGGGTCACGGTAGGTGATTGGGAGGAAGTGTATTGTGTCGGAGATTGTTGTGTTCTGATAAGAGGGTACGCACATAGGGTTGTGATGGTTGGCAGGGGGGGGGGGGGTATGGTAGTCGATTGGTATCGATTGGTCAGGTGCTGGATCGCGAGAGAGACCTGCTGATCTACGGTTGTACTGCGCAGTGTCGAGTGATTGGAGGAGGAGAGAATGGAGAGCCACTGAAGGTAAGGAGAGAGGAGGGGAGGGAAGAGGGTTACGGTAACAGAAATGGTAGGATACTGTAGGGGAGTTACGAGGAGATTACGGTAGTTATCGATTAACTTATTTCAATTTCCACGTGAGACTCGTCAGAATCAATTCGGAGGGAGTGACGCTTGATGAGCTGTTCTGCAGTGAGGGTGAGTGAAGGGGAGGGAGAGAGAGAGACTGGACTTTGGAATGAACTGCTCTTATTGCATTATCGATAACGGAATTAGCATTTGGATTATTGAGTCTCCTTTTGAGCGATTATAAAGCAGAAAGGTCTTTGACCAGACGTGTATTCAGTGACTTCTACAATAATCAATGGATCTACCGTAACCGAGGGAATACAAAGTGTGGCAGCGAATTTTGTGATGTTATCATTGCAGAGTGCGCAGGAGCGTGCGAGCACCATCGAGATCACCCCCGTGATTCGTGAGAAAGATCTGATCTTTGATCTTCGATCTACGCCAATTCATGATTGAACTGTAAAAGAAGAATCTAATCGTTCCCCACATCCATACACTCCTCTTTTGTAATTATACCAGTACTGAGGACCGGGTCCGCATAGATGGTAGTCGAGAGATCCCCAGTGATAGAAGACTCCCTTTCATCTAATCCCATCCCACTCATCAATTTAATTTATTATTTATGTAGCTTAGAAGTTCATGTAAGCCCCCACCAGAGGGATTCATTTATTAGATGTCCATGTTTAGAAGATTTTCTAGTTACCCCATCCATATGAGGGAGTTATCGAGTTGTGTTTTGTTGGTATGTTGAGTGCCCCCGTGTTTTGTTCGTATGTTGTGTCTTCCTTGTTTGATAAAAGGTGATTTATTCACAAGGAAGGCTTGAAGACACGGAATATTAATTGCATATTGTTGCTCTTTGGATTCAAATGACAATAGAGAACTGAGATTGCGAAGGATGAGACGGGGAGAAGGGAGAGGATTGCTTTGAGTAGATGGACTTAGTCGGGTAGATCAGTTCTTGATTTCACAGTGTTTGCCAGAGAATCCGAGGTTGCAGAGACAGGTCAGATCGGTGGTAGTCCCCATACAGAAGCCACGCCCATTGCAGTCTCGGGCAGAGTCGCAAGTGGCTAGAAAGGGAAGGGGAGACTCCGTCAGTCTGACCGGCGATAGAGTGCAGAATGGAGAGAGAGAGAGACAATATATCGATGCAACATTTTGGCATGGGCAGCAATTACTCAAGGTTCATGCAACGACTACTCACTTTCTTGGCAATTCTCATGCCTAAATCTATATATTGTATACTGTAGAGGGTGGAAAGGGGAGGGGATACGATAGAGAGCGGGGGGATACGGTAGACTAACTCACATTCGCCCAGAAAGACGTCATTGCCGAGGTCGCACTGGTCGTAATCATCGAAGATGGTCTGACCAGCGAACTCGTTGGCGCCTGAATAGGATACGGTAAGTGGACGGGTAGGGTAGGACGAGGGAGGTTGGGTTACGGTGCTCACATATCTCAGAGTTGGTAATATCGACGATCTTGAGGTTGGTACATGAGTCCGAAGTGAAGATCCACGATGAGGCTATACAGGCAGCAATCGATGGCTGGTCACACCAGTAAGTGAGGAGGAGGAGGAGGAGATGGTGGAAGAAGACGATTACCATTATCTCTCTCTTTTTCAGAGTCTTCCGTCTCTTGTGACTGTTGTCGTCTCGCAAATGAAGAAGAGATAAAAGAGAAGAAAGGAGGAGGAGATCGATAAATGTGAGTACTGTACGGTATCGATTGATTGTGACAAGCGTAATCATTCCCCTTTCATGCACGTTGGAGTTCGCTGCGATGATTATGAACGATGACGATGTGGAGGAGATGATGGTTGAGCCAGGTACCGTATCCCCTGGTGGTGTACTATAGTCTACAGTATTCCTTGCAGAGACGCACAACAGCCTCCTCATGTCGGCAGATGGAACTGCTGCTTTCTCCCTCAGGTACCGTAACCCGCTCCTAGATACAGTACCCCTACCGTACTCCCTTCCCTCTAATCTATGGTTTTTCAGGAGGTGCTCTTCGTGCTCTATCGTGCCCGGATCTCTTGATGGATTCACTTGCTGGTCTTTTTTTCGAGACTCGTCATCTTCATTTCATCAATGACCGATTCGCACTTCCTTATCCTCCCACCTTGATGATTGAAGTCACCAAAGAGATATTCGGTACGATACCCCTTGATACAGTACCCTTCCACTTCTTCTCATGCCATTCGGTGCAGGACTCTCATAACTCGCTGGTGACTTCCGTATTCCTTCCATCCGGATGGGATTCAGTCTCAGCTCGTCACTCTTCCTCATCAATATTCAATCTCTTCTAGGATCGTCCTCCTTCTCCCATCCCTTCTCTGTTTTCCATCAATCCCTCTGGAGTCCCTCTTCCTCGTATCCGTCCCCTTCTCCTTCTGGACTCTCCATCCACCACCCATACTCCCCATCCCATCTCACCTCTGGTGTCAATCCCTTAGACCTTATTCGTCTCTTCAGTGACTCCTCCGAGGTGTCATCCTCCTCCTCTTCTCTTTTCATGGATCCCTCCTCTGTCCATTATTAAGATTCCTTATCCTCTTCCATAACGGGCATCCCTTCCTCCTCTTCCCTTCTCTCCGATGTAATCTGGAAAATCTGATGAAAGATCTCTCGACGCTCTAAAAGTGTATCAATAGTAAATAGAACAATTTTGAAAATCATACTAGAATCAAGTAGTGACGAATGTATGATGTTAGCTCTTCAGTAGCTTGAAAAGTAAGATGTTTCAAGGGGAATTCTGGGGCTCACATCATGAAAGATTGGAACAAATTAAAGCCCATCTGTTTGGTTCCTCGCATCGTTTCATTCACTTGCTTTATTCCTTGTGAGCCAAATCAAATTGCTGAATGAATTGATTCCAACCTTCTCCCTTCTATGGTCCTCGTCAGAGGAGATCTAGGAACTCTGGGTGTCGTCCTGTCCTGTCCTTCAGAAGTGAAACATGCCACTGACCCACAAGCCTGATACTGTAGGTATTCTGCGTGTTCCTTTACATAAGTCGTGACACAAGAAATCCATTATTGGGAATTAACTAGGGAGGGCAAGTTAAAGAGATGTCATCTTTCCTTGATAATTAGTCTTATCCAGATGATGGACTTGTGTGGTTCGAACTGCGTATATAGAGAGAAGGAATAGAAGGAAGCTGGGATGAAAACGACGAAAGAAAAGGAAGGAGTAAATGATTCTTACGGCCTCGTTGATCTCTCTACTTTCCTTTGCATCTGAGGACCCTGCGAGAGGTGCCATTCTAATCAGCAGAACTTCCTTTTCATTTTGACACATCTCCCAGCGTCCAAGGATGGCTACAAAAATAGTTGTAGTTTGTAGTTGCGGAAATGTCGTTTGCGAAAATGTCGAAAACCCCCATTTGCGGAAATGCCATTGCGGAATTGTCATCCCTGCTAGAGTTTCACTATCTCGTGAAACGTCACTTAACAGGTTCATCAATAAGATCTTAATGTTTTTTTCCAGGCGATAAGAGCCTTTATGCTGTACGAATAATACAGAAATAAGTGTTCAAGCACAAAGTCGTGAAGAACATACAAAGTGAGGGAATTACACCGATCAGGAAGGGGGAGCAAGTGATGCCAAAACAGCATCGACTATCCGCAATTTACATGTTCTCTCGTCAGTTAGAGATACGAGAGAACACGCGAAATGAGGAGAGTCCGACGCCGAAGTGCACGATTACAACGAGAGATATTGGAAAGAAATAGGCAGCGCATATTCTAAAGCTTGAGTTTGGTTCGGAATGAGAAGGGAGAGAGAGAGAGAGAGAGAAAGAGAGAGAGAGGCTACAGCACCCTGGGATACTGTAAGGCACGGATGAAATTCGCTTCAGGACCAATCGATCGATAAAACAAGCAGTGCTCTCATTGAGGAAATCAGGCAAAATCGAGACTTGATCTCACAATTGGTCCGATTCTCTATAAGATGCAAGATGTGATAAGTGAGGGAGAAGGGGTCAGAGAATCTTGAGTCATCTTTATCTTTACTTGAATCGGCCCGTGTCAACCTTGCCTTTGGGAACTCCGTAGTCTGAAATTGTAACTTAGATTAATTTAAATTAATTTAAAAGCATTCCCTCTTGCTGTGTAAATTCTTGAACCGTCTTTCGTATCATTGTTTTCTCCCTTTAAACAACACGGAGAAACCCATAAGCAGTTCATTGCTCACTCATATTGACTATGCATGACGAAACATTGGTGGAGAATAGTGGTGGCAATTCGGAACCGACTATCCTCATTATGACCGCTATTTCGACGGTCAGAGAGACGAGAGATCAGGCGGAATGAAGAGGGTCGGATTCCGATTTGCCATCACTAGTGGAGAAGTGGACGCACCATTCTTGTAGGTGGCCTTGTTGCCTTCGGATTGGTTGAAAGCTGCCCCAGTATTGAAGCGAGAGATAAGATCGGAGACCTTCTCTGCAAGGCAACAGGTGCGTATTTATATATTGTAAGTATTCATTGAAGTTCATAAATAGCTATATATATATATATATATTGCGTATTTTTATTCTAATATCTATTTTCAATCGCTCTGCAACACAAGGCGAAGGTTACGGTACATCCCGACTTCGAGACAGGGATCTCGGGAGATCACGGCTAAGTCAGCGGTAAATTTTTAGAGGTTCGTATCGTATCGATTATCTATTTCAGGATATCACAATGAAAGTAGACACCTCATCTGATCAAGGACTCATTTTCACTGAAGCGTATGAAAAAATCATTCGTGATGTAACTCTCAGAAATTTGTCTCTCTAGATATGCAGTCAATTTTTTTGGAGGAAGCAGCAGTTGCTTCCCAGATATCAAAGATCAACTTTTCCACTCACTCTTCTTGGCCAACTCGGCCCTCTCTGCATCCTCATCTGCTGTCTTCTGGGCGTCAGTCTTCTTGAGGGCAGCCTCGTACTGGGCAAAGGCCTTCTGAAATGGAATAACTTAGAATAATCCAGTCCAAGTGCTGAGACAGTCCAAATTCATTCCTAAATCCAGTCCAAGACTCACCTTGGCACTGCCCATGTCCTCCTCGGGTCCGCCCTGGGCGTGGTTCTGGTTCTCATCCCGAGCCGGGAGAATGTCCTCGATCTTCGTGGGACGGGGAGCCTGTGGGTTAAACATAATAATATAATCTTTTATCTACGCGCTAGGAGGGACAAGGCAATAAGAATATTAATGATCGAATGATGATAGGGGAAGGGGGGGGGGGGGGACGAAATAGATCGGAGTAGTTTTCTCCTTCGTTCCTGCATTCGATCATGGTTCATGTCTCAGGGGTACACAAGTGGGAATTTCTTCGGGTTATGGCCCACATTGTAACACAGATTGAAATGAGAGTGTTTGGAGAAACAGAAAGCATTCGTAGAATTATCTGAGCCAGAAATCGAAGAAGAACAAAATGTACGGTAGAGCAAGGAAATGCTGATGCATGACGTCATCATTCTCATCATTCAGATGAAGCCACAGCTCACCTCGTACTTGTGCTCCTCCTCATCCTCTGACTCCTCCGACTGAGCTGCCTTCACCTTCGAATTTATCGTTGATTTCAAACCCTACTTTCACCGCGGTTCCTGGCATATTTCATTTCAACTTTTTCATGATTTGGAATGAACCATTGCTGATAAGGCTTGATCGACTAGATTATTCGCACCCTATTGCCCACTGAAACTTATCCATCTGGTGTCAAACGGTTCATGATAAATACATCTGTATTGTATCTGTATTGTTTTATCCTTTCAAAATGAAAACAACGAAGAGAATCATATAATTATATTCACTGACCTCCACCTCATACGGCTTGTCCACCATCACGGCGCGTTCCTCCTCGATGAAGGAAGAAGAGGAGAAACGATCGTTCTGAAAGGTTTAAGCTGATGGTGACCAATCCGCATCCGATCCTCCTCATTTAGCGTAGTCTCTATTTTCTCTGACTGACTACATAAATGAGGATTACCAATAGCGTATTGTATTTACTGATGTCTGCATTTTCGATGGCACACAGTAGATTTTATCAAGTATCAGTGGCATTCTTTCCTATCAGATCTCCAGTCTCAGAGAAGAACGGATCCGATACTTACAAGCGAATAGTTTCGAAAAAAAAAACATTTGATGACGAGTTAGCTGTATCGTTCTTGATATTGATTCTATTCGCATTTAAAAAGCTTTCGTCAAATCAAAGGGTTCCTAGCGGAAATTAGCGGTGGAAACGACTTTCCGCCCTTTTCTGTATCGTTTGCCCTTTCCTAGTGTGCTAATCACTTTCGCTTTGAAGCATTCCATACTGAATCAAACAGAGCAGGCCGCGTTTTCGTAAATGTAAAATAATATTTTGGACGGTAAATGACTGACTCTCGAGGGCGTCTTCCTGAAGCCGTCAACGTCGCTCTCCTGCAGCACCTGGCAATGAATCATTAACCACTGCCTGATAGAGTTCGCAATAATACCGCCTCTTCATTTTACATGATCTCTCGGTCGACTGACGAGAAAGTGTGTGAAATGAATCGCCTCCTAGCCTACAGCAGAAATCCTTTTTACCCTTCATTCTTCAAGTAAAAATGTGTGGTACTAGTAGATGAACTAGACGCATAAAGGCAGAATTGTTTATTGATTCGTTAATCGATAAAGAACCACTAATTACCTCTGCGTTGTCGACGGCGTCTTCCTCACCGTCGTAGGCGTCGTCGCGGTGAGCGTCCTGGAATGGTTTTTTTAATTATTATTGGAATGGTTTTTGGGATGATTTTTCTGATCAATGAATATCAGAAAAATCATTAATTGATTCCGATGAGATGGGTGAAATACGAGAGGCATAGGAGACTTATCATGAATAGATATCGGAGGTCCGATATGGAGACAATTGCGGGTCTAACACTATGTGGCATTCATGCTAAAATGTATACCGCTTCAACAAATACACTAATACAACATTACCATTGGCGTATGACTACGGTACCTCATAGCTGAGCTCGCGCACGTCATCTCCTCCGAAGTCGGACATTCTCCTCGATCGATGGTTGGCGCCCTGAATCAGGGTGGTTACGGTAGCTCAATCGCGTCGAGACCAGAAGGCCACCTGGACTACGGTAACAACGGAGGAACGGAACGCGAGTGGTGAGGACATCGAGGGGGTGGGGGATGGAAGAATATGAGAAATGGAGGGCGGAAGGGGAAGACAAAACTTTGGATGAGCAACAGTGTTGATGAATCACGAACGAATATCGGAGAAGGGAAGAAGGAGGATGGGGGGGGATCGATCTATCTCTCTCTTCTCCCTACTGTCTCTCCTCCGTCTAAGCGGCGAGAGATCAGGCGGAAATGAGAGAGCGGAGAGAGATGATGAGAGAATTCCTCAATTGAATCAGCGTTGAGAGAAGAAAGTCAAGCGCAACAACGGAACTGTTGATTTCTCTTTGAAGCACTAAGGAAAAAATGGATAGACAGTAGCCGATTTTTATACGGCTTCAAACGCTTCTTTCAATCGTGCGAATATGGAGGAAAAATAGTGGGAATATACTGCGAAACTTGTTTCGCTGCCTTAGGATCCTTGAAAACTACGAATTTTCCACACTCTGGGAGCAATTCAGCGAGTAATAGTGAGGCAACGGGGCAAAAACTGTCCGAAACCAGAACTTGGAGTGAGTGGTGGGAAAGTGAGAGAGGGACTGTTGACTGGCAGTTGCTATAGCTCCCTCTGGCATGGAACGATTTATAGGCAAGCAGGAAAAGTAGAAAAATCTGGAAGAACTTTCTGGAAGAACTGTGAGGAGGTTAGCGAGACCTATCATCGAATTGCACCGTCTCTACATTCTGCACGAGTTCTCGCAGCTCTAGCCGGAGATAGTGTGCGGAATGAGGAGAGCATGTTTATGCGCTACGGATGCTTCATTCAACTCTAGCACTTGAGACGGAAAAACCATTAGCGAGGAATTGGGTTTGCCATGGCTTCGATGCGCTAGGAGTTGGCAAGCTATGCAGAATACAGCCGCTCAAAGGAGTGAGCGGTAGCTCTCGCTCTAAATGGGCTCCGTCTCGAGCCAGTCGAGGGGTGGTTGTTGAGATGAGGGGGCGGAGCCTCGCTCGATGATACTATATGTTTCATATATCATTGACGACAACGCGCAGCATCCACCCACCCCAGATATGACGGGTGGTGATATTATCTAGATATGGGGAGAAAGGGAAAGGAGCGCGGGGGGGGGGGGGAGGGGGAAGGGTTATCTCAGATGGGAGGAAGGGAGAAGAAGGGTTGTGCGGGAGCCGAGAGAATCGATCTATGCCACCATAGTCTTCCATTTGCATATTCTGGGACCGAAGGGGGGGGGGAGGAGGAGGAGGAAAAGAAACATGAGACAGACACGCGATAATTGACAGACACACAGACCAGCCACCGACTCTCTTCAGTTCGCCTGTTCTCTCGCCTGTCTGAGTAACAAGATAGCAGGCGAATTGAGGAGAGTCATTCTCGATTTTACATCACTAAAACATACTCGAGAGGGAACAAGAAGACGAGGGGATTGCCTAGGGTAGACGCAATTTTTCGAATTTGCCATGATTTTTCCGGATATATCTTCAGTCTCTGGTGGTTGCATAGGGATGATGTAACCCTTCCCCAATTTCGCCATCATGTCATCTAGGAAGGGAGGGAAGAGGGGGGGGGGGAAGGGGGAGGGGGAAAGGGATGAGTCAGGCGAAGGGAAGGATGCTGCTGCCATTTCGAGATCTTCCCCCTTGTGGGATCGATTCGCACAGAGCGCCGATTAGGGGAAGAAAGAAGGAGGAGAGGAGAAGTAATCAGGCAGCGCTCTCTCGCCTGCTCTGACCGGCGAGGCAGCAAGCAAGGGCCATCTGGCGCGGTCTAGCCAAATTGACAGACATGGAGGAGATATGGGGAGGGGGGGGGGGGGGCATTGAAAGAGTGGGAGAGGGTCAAATGGAGAAAGAGTGGTCAGCGCTTAGTGGATGGTTACGAATAATCAAAAATGCGAAGAACGTTGCTGGGAGTCCTGATCGGAAACTGAGTCCAAATACTTTTGGCCTGATGCGATTGAATATGAGCATAAATTTATTTTTTATTTTTTTATTCCTATTGAATATGAGCATAAATCACACTTCCGGCTGTTCTATCACTGAGTCACTGTACTCACTGGAGATAACAAGCCGGAACTCGACTCTCCTTGATTCGCGTGCACTATCGCCTCTCTGACCGCCGAGAGTGCACGTGATTTGAGGAGAGCGGGTTCAGATTGTTCATCCCTAGATCAAATCTACCATTCCCTGGTGAACCGGAACCGAGTAAGGACAGTAAACAATGGGCAGGAAGGACATCAAAAGGCACAGCCTATTGATGTCAGCGTCTGAAACATTCCCAGTAGTAAGGAATGAGTCGGGCAATGCATGCGAAATCTGCCTTCCCTCTACCCCCCTTCCTCCTCCTTCTCTCTCTCCTTCTCCATCTTGTTTTCCAAACCAGAACCTTGCGAAATTCGTCGCTAGCTCTCGCTCATAATTATATTTATGGTTATGAGAAGAGGAGAAGAGAAGGGCGCTTGAATGGGGGGATCGACTCAAAGGAGTGAGATAATTCTCACTCTTCAATGCGCTTTGAGACTAACTGCAGGTAGGTCAATGCAACATGTCAAAATGTCAGGTAAAAGAAAATCCCAATAATATTCATTAGCGCAAGCTCACGGAGCGAAAAAGTTTACAGAAAGAAATGAATTTTGCAAATACCATAACAACCGTTCGGAACCTCTGTTCTACGGGAAACGGTTTACACAAAAACGTATGTTGGAACCGTGTTTTCTGGATGAGTCACAGCAGTTGTGGCTTTATTCACATAATCACAAAATTGGTTTTTAAAAAAAGTTCTGAAACGTCCAATCTCCATTACAACTCAGCATTGCTATTAAGACAGAGCATGCTATGGTCACCACATCCAAGTGAGGATCCTCATTTTTTTCCTTTTTCTGTGAGCAAAGTGGGAGGCTTGTGAGGAACGGAGCAAAGAAAGTGAAACCAGTCAGGCATGAGGCATGTCTCTCTCCATTCTGCATGATCTCTCGTCGGTCAGAAGGACGAGAGAGCGTGCAAAGCGGAGAGAGAGAGCGAGAGATCAGAGAACAGCAAAGGAGGAGTCTGCTTACATAAGAAGAGCAGCGAACTGTAAGAGAAAGGCTGAAAGGAAGTAGCGGGTGGTACTATCAGTACTCGGATTAGCCACAAGGTCTGCCAGAACCAGGACCCATGGGTCCGGAACCAAGAACCCAAGGAACCCAATCGATCGATCCGCTCATTGACTCGGTGTCGCGTCCGGTCAAGAGGGGAAGAGGGAGGAAAAAATGAGAGTAAGGTCGAACGGTCTGAGGAGAATGGAGGGAAGGAGGGGGGGGGGAGAAGATGGTTAGACCGAGATAGAGATTGAGAGAGGGAGGGAACACTCCCTAAGGGTGGAGATTAGTGTCTCTCTTTCGCCCTCTTATGATGGTGTCGAGATTGGTGATAAATACGGGTAATTAGGGATGAGAATATCATTGTGAGGGGCACTAGACCACACCAGGGGAAGATGACTGATGATAAAACAATGGCAGGCGAATGACATCTGTGAGATAGTGACAAATGGTGGTCATCAGTCCAGATTAGCATTCCTTGGATATTTACCACCCTTGTGACTGAAGAATAGTGTGTAGCTGAGTATGGAGAATGATTCATCCGCACCTTATCTGGAAATAGCTGAGAGGACAAAAACATGATGAGTAAGGACGAACGGAGCCAACGAGTCTCTTCTCAGTTTATCACCGGAAAAAGAAAAAAATCGGAACCAACTCTCTCATTCGGCACGCTATCTCGCAGGTCAGAGAGACGAGAGAACACGCGAATTGAGGAGAGTCCGGCTCCGATTTGAGCAGCGAAAAAGAGGGACGGAATGAGAAGATTAGTAATCTCAACGGTTACTAATCCAGCGTGACTTGTTAATCGGCCTATACCTCATGTGATCGCAGCGACAAAAAGCGACGAGAAAGATTCGAATAAACGGTCAATATGAAATAAAACAGAGTGAAGAGAAGTTTCGGAACCTATATTCTAAGGAAAACGAGGTTTCAAACAAACCATATTGGCAATGTTTTCTGGGCGAGTTAGAGCATTTTTTTCATCACCTAACGATAAGAAAGATTCTGTGCAATAAATAAGAGAATATTCGTTCATTTTATCTGACGTAGGCCGAGAAACATGTGCAACGGTGATGGTAAGAGTTGAAAATCATAGTTCACAATCCACGTTTATGAACCGAAAAACGGGACGAAAAATTCATCAATTTTCTCGTGAGTTGTGAAACATTATTTAAAAATCATTCCATCACCAATCCGATTGAACCACATCCAGTGAAAGCGAGACAGTGATGGAGAACGAACCGTCTCGTGTGTGCTAAGGGGCGAAGAGAAAAACGATCGAGCCTTTGTGACTCACAGCGAGTCAGGGGGGGGGGGTGTAGTTGTGTATATGAGGGAAAAAAGGATGAGAGAGAGAGGAGAGCGGGAGAACACCCAATAAGCCCAACTAAGAAAGGATGTGACCGTTCGCAGTATTCAATCGTGTATTGATGTAATGAGGTTGATGAAGTAGTACAATTGAGGTTGGGAATGATACAATAAATAAATAAAAATAACTGCAATGTTGTGTAGATCAGCCATCTGCCTTGTTTATTTACTAACAAGATTACTTGTAAGCCAAAAATCTGAATTGACTCGTAGTAGTTGTACATCAGAGGGTAGCTAGTAATCTGTACATAGAATAGGACCATCACACTATGCAGAAGTGCCTAAACTTTGTATAATTAATGTTTAATGTTATACTGTTTTCAAGTTGAGATTATTTGGAGACACTTACAGTGATTCCGATCAACACAATGAGCTTGAATGTGTGATTATCCGAGAATGGAAGTACGATCAGAAGCTTGTAGTAGACAAACAATGCTGGAGGAATGGTGACGAATGAGCATAACGAGACGATAATAGTTTGACAATAGTTAGCGTTTCCAGTCTATAAATTAGGGATGACGCAAACTCAGTTTTCTTCAAATTGGGTGCTTGAACATGTCAATTCGAAGACAACTAACTTTTTGAGCAATTGTGCGTCACTGCTCAGCAACTACAGATTTGTTTAGCGAGTCAGGCGATTGACACCAGATTAAAATTTGCAAATTCAGACTGGTTTCGTGTCATTATCTGTCATTGTGAGTGCATTAAATTATCCACCAAGTATTCCGCATAAATCAATTAATAGTCGAAAGGTTGTGCGGATTTCTGATGAATTCGGAAAATGTAGTCTCTTCTGACGTTGTTCAGAATGTCATCCCAAGCAGCACTGCTGAAAATGGGATCATATAAGATCAACTTATTAACGACGACCAATCACCAATGGGGATTCCCACTAAATGAATGGCATGTGATCTTGAACATCGTTCGAACAAGCGCGGAGAAGTTGAGAGATAGTTCCCAAAATATTACTTGAAAATATTTTCTCATAGCATACAAAACCAGGATCGACCGATTCGTTCAGTTCCCAAAAATGGAGTGTGAGTAGGTCAATATTAATCCACGAATCCCCGGTATGTATCATAGAAGCAGTGCGATGCAAAAATGAATTTGCCGCAATTTTAGCGCATTCAATTTGTATTCCATACCAGGAGGGAATTTAGGGGCTCTAATCGTTATGAACGACATCTCAGTAATGCTACGAGATACTTTGAATATGATTAGAAAAGTCTGAGCGTATAAAATGGAGAAGTCAAATTCGAATAATTTAAATATGAGTGGTACACAGGGCCTCCCGACCTCTAAAAACCTGCATAGTGGTATGGAAGGAGATGTAGAAAAATTGTAGAATCGAGATCAGAAAAGAAGAAAGAAATTGTGAGTAATTATTTATTTTTGAACTTTGATCGTTCTCGAGCACTTGTTATCGTTCATAAAATTTTTCATCTATTCGCTCTACATTTACTTCAAGGGGGCATCAAACTGAGAAACGCGTTGGAACTTGAGAAATGACCCTTCTACCCCTCCCTCTCTCTTTCTCTCCGTTTCCATGTATCCTGCAAAGCTGGTGCGATAACAAACGCGTACAGGACGAAACGCGTTAGAAGGGGGAGGGGGGGGGGAGAAGGGGGGAGGAAGAGGGGAGAGGGGCATTACCCAGAGTGTTCTCTCGTCGATCAGAGAAACTAGAGATTGTGCCGAAACAAGAGAGTCAGCCTTCGTTTAGCCAGATCTGCGAGAAATTTATTACTCACTTAGGCGTGATTCTAGCGATAGATTCACTCATTACATTCCACTTCGGCTCCCTCTAGACTTTATTGGCTTTACCGACTCTAAATACGAAAGATCATCATTTTATTCAGCTCATTCATCCGAAGAAGATGGGCAATGAAGAGACCCATTGCCGCATATGCCTGACCACCGTTGGATGACCTAGCGTGCGGCAATTCAAATATTCTCCCTCCTTTCCCGCTGCTCCCCTTTCCCCCCCCCTCCCCCCCCCCCCCCCTCTTCGCTCCCTCACTAGACCACCTGCTGATCTGGTAACGGCTTATGCAAGGTTGCCTCATCACTCTCTCCTTTCCGCCTTGTCTCTCTGTCCCTCTCGCTTTCCTACAGTAGGACTCGATTCGAATGGTACGCGCGGGAACGCCCCTCTTTGCCCATTCATATCTAGAGGGCCGAAACATCCAACCGCGTTTCCTGTTTTCGGTCATTCGGACTGATTTCTCTGGGCAGTAGGGCTTGTTTCATCGTAGTCGTGTTTCAGCTTCGATTGGGTCTTCTTGATTTCTATTTTCTTTCTTTCCAGTCTGGTAATCCGCAATGATTCGCCAGCAGAGCTTGCACGTCATCAAGAGAGGTCGGCTAGTTTATTTCTCTAAATTTCAGTCAGCGTGTGATATGTTCCGAAAGGCAATTTCTTCTGGTGGCATTAGGAAAATTTGAAAATGTGGATCGTATCAATTTTTGATGCTCTTTAAAATGGTATATAGCTCAAACCCCAATTTCGTGACAAAGTTGTGCCCTTCTCTTATCAGCCTATTCTTTGAGATGGGAGAAGCGAGGCGATGGTCTTCGACAAGATCACCGCTCGCATCACTGCCCTTGCAGAGGGACTGAACAAGGAATACGTTGACCCGGTATGATTCTAGATTCACGGAGGACCTAATTACTCCGAGAAATTGGCCAGAGCCTTCACCGTATGCCCCACATAGTCGTCGAAAGACTTTCTACTCTAACTTTTCCCTTACTCCGACTACGTAGGTAACCATCCTAGTGCTTCCCTTCTGCGCGAACCGATATCTTCTCTCTTTTTATTTGAACAAGACCTGATGTCTCTCAATCTATCCTCATTTTCATTTATTTATTAGACAAATAAATGTAATTCTCAGCTCATCGTCGCCCAGAAGGTCATCGCTGGCCTGCACAAGGGAGTCACAACCACCGAGGTACACTCAAATCTCTCATTTCCATAAATAAACAGAGAAATAAGATGATTCCAAACCATTCCAACCACAAGAAGGGAGTCATTATAAACCATTCCAACCCTTATCAGGTTGACAATCTGGCAGCAGAGACTGCAGCCGGCATGACCACCCTCCATCCCGATTATGCTGTCCTCGCAGCGAGAATCGCCATCTCCAATCTGCATAAGAAGACGGAGAAGGTGAGCCAGTCAGCACGGTTTTGCTGGCAGCGCGCCAAAGCGAATTTTCGTCGAGACCTCTCTCGTGCCCTTTATCACTTTCATGTGTTATCTCGCTATTCCCCTGACCGCTCTCTCTTCACTCGCTCTTCCCATGTAGAACGCCGTGCGCCTGACAGCATGGAGAGGGGAATTGTCACTTCCACTTTATTTTTTGATGTTTCTGGTGGTGCGGAATCGAGATACGTAATACAGACAAACATATTTGGGAAGTGTTCTGATCTCATTCAAAAATAGGTGCTACCTCCCTGTTTCGATGTCATTCTCATCAGTGATCGTTGCAGAAGTTCTCCTCCGTGATGCGTCAGCTGTTCGAGCATCGCCTGCCGCACACGGGCCGTCACTCGCCCATGATCTCCCCCAGACATGGACGATCATCGAGAAGAATGCCGAGGTGAGCTCATACGGCAAATGATGTCTCGCCTAGAATTTTCTGCCGATATGCCCAAACAAGTTTGCCGACGTGGTCTAGACGATATGGTCGATTTTCATCATACGCTGTTTTCCTTGTTTTGACGATATGGGTCTTGATGGAGTGCCTACGTGCATTATCGCATTTTCGAGACCCATTTGACGTATGGGTGAGCTCCATCCCTGGAAAGGTATTCAGAATTTGGATGGTATTAGTTCTGATGATGTGTGATTACATTGAAATATTTCTAAGAAACTGTACATGGAATTCATGGAGAAGGAACTCAATACACACAACAATGATGATAGAACTTATGAGAAGATCCACTTGACTATGATGAGATGAAAGTTTGCCCCGCAGTACCAATTGCATGCAGTGTCTCACATTGGCCGGCTTTCGCCCATGATCTCCCACGAGACTTGGCCGGCACTGTTAGCTCCCATTCATGCATGACTGTGCACGTGGGAAGGTTCATCAGCAGAACCTAATGCCATTTCAGCGCCTCAACTCGACCATCGTTGACTCTCGTGACTTCTCCTATTCCTTCTTCGGCTTCAAGACTCTCGAGCGATCATATCTGCTCAAGAAGGACAAGAAGACCGTCGAGAGACCCCAGCACATGCTCATGAGAGTGGCGGTCGGCATTCATGGTAGGCATTCATCCTAACAGACTCTCCTCAATCCACGTGCTCTCTTGCCGATCAGAGATACGAGAGAGCATGCGAATTGAGGAGAGTCTGTCTCGAAAGGGCTGTGAGGGACAGGAGGACGAGCAAATGTGAGCGCCTTATGATGAATACTGTTTTCCAGGAGAAGACATCGACTCAGCGATCGAGACCTACAAAGGGATGAGTGAGCGGTACTTCACCCATGCCTCACCGACCCTGTTCAACTCGGGAACATGCAGGTATCTACAGTTGGAATCGAGGATGGGTGACAATTCCGCAACTTTTATTTTTCCGAAACTTTATTTTTTTCCGCAAACGACATTTCCGCAACTCGACATATTTCGATTTCTAGCCACCCTCGGATCCTGGCAGAATTGTTGTTCTGATCAGCATAACTTCATCTTTATGACTTGCATAGAGTTGAATGGGTTCCCAAGGGCTTGATATCATGTGCTATGTTCCGGAATGATTTTCCACCGGAATGCGTTGATTGAAAGAGACGTTCTGCGGAGCGAACAGAGGACATGAGCACAATCCGAGCTATTTTCTTTCTCCGCTTCTCTAGAATTTTTTTTTTCGCTTTTCCATACTATCTCGCTGCTTGTCAGAGAAGCGAGATAGTATGCAAAAGCGAGAGATTCTAGAGAAGCAAAGAAAAAAAATGGCCAGATTTACCTATATATACTACTAGAGCACATTCATCAGTAATACTAATTGCATTCCTCGGAAAGGGCAGAGAATCTCAGTGTCAGAACAGAAATACAAATCAAAACTGAGATCAAAACAAGAACAAAAATGGTCAAAACTGAAGTTTCATCGCAGGCCCCAGATGTCCTCCTGCTTCTTGCTGACAATGGCCGACGACTCCATCGAGGGCATCTTCGAGACCCTCAAGAGGTACTGTAGTTTATTGATCCATTCCAATAATCCATCCCAGATGCGCGCTCATCTCCAAGTCGGCCGGAGGAATCGGCATCAACGTGCACAACATCCGCGCCAAGGGCTCGCTCATCGCAGGAGTGAGTGACGATTC
The DNA here is from genome assembly GCA_036245825.1 of Pristionchus entomophagus. Classification (NCBI taxonomy): domain Eukaryota; kingdom Metazoa; phylum Nematoda; class Chromadorea; order Rhabditida; family Neodiplogasteridae; genus Pristionchus; species Pristionchus entomophagus. The sequence goes on from BTSX01000006.1 coordinate 1,729,663, forward strand.
TTCCTAATTCGTGAAATGGGGAGAGTCGATTCCGATTTGTCACCACTAAGGCGCAATTCTCGTGCAATCCCTCTTATCTCAGACGAACGGCACCTCGAATGGGCTCGTTCCGATGCTCCGAGTATTCAACAACACGGCCAAATACGTTGATCAGGGCGGAAATAAGCGACCGGGTGCATTTGCCGTGTACCTCGAGCCGTGGCACGCTGATATCATGCAGTGAGTTTTCACCCTATTGCTATCTCCTATCGATTGAATCGACAACTGATCCTTGACTGCTATGTACCAGATGTTAGAGTTGGCATGAAAGTTTCTCCAGTAGGAATACGGTCATACTGTAGCTGGGTAAATATAAATAAAATATGAAAGAATAGATATGATGGCTTCTCCGTTCACGTGGCCTCTTTCGTGAATCGTAATGACGAATAGAGAGGGATCTCGCTAGTTAGAGAAACAAAACCTTTGCTCTTTCGTTCGCTGCCTCTTGAGGAGATTGAGGATTGTGATTCGCAATCACTATTGAAGGCCGTTCGCGTTGCGCTCTCGCGATTGCGGGAATGGGGTCTCGCAAGGCATCTTAGATTCACAATAAGAGGTTCGCGCAATGAGCTCTTGCGCAATGCGCGATGGAGAAGAAAGAGCGGTTGCATCGACCAGCTAACGTTCCCTCACTCCGTTTCCCGCGCAATTCTTGCGTCATCGAAGGGGATTGCGTAGGTGAAGGTGTCGGGCTTTTCTAGACGGTCTGTGCCACGCCATAGCCTGTTAGAAACGGGAGACTAACCTGAGATGATCAGTGGCGTTGGACCTTTTCAAATGGCAATAGGAAGATGTGGCGATCTGCCGTGATTCTGAAAAATATCGAGAATGCGCGGGAGATTGAAAATTCAAATTCTTGCAGATTCCTCGAGCTCCGTCTCAACACTGGAGGGGAGGACGAGCGAGCACGCGACCTGTTCTACGCCCTCTGGATCCCGGATCTGTTCATGAAGAGGTTTGCCCTAATTATCGTCAGATCAAGCCCTTGAAACATCTTTCTCTCTCACTCTTGATCGCGTGATTGGGGAAATCGATTAAAGATCAAAGATCAATGATTGAAGGGTGGAGAAGGACTCTGACTGGACTCTGATGTGCCCCAAGGAGTGCCCAGGACTCGAAGATTGCTACGGAGAAAAATTCGAGCAGCTGTACACCAGGTATTGAGATTGATAGCAGAAGAACCAGTTAGAAATCAATAGCGAATTTTCGAAAAGATCCAATGATAGTATGGAGAAACGAGGGTTAGGATTGGGTTACGGTAGGAGCAGCGGGTTTCTCTAGATACAATGGGATACAGTAGGATATGGTAGGTTATAATAGGAGTTGGTAGGATACGATAGGATATATTACGATACGTTATGAATCACAACTTATGATACGGTATCACTTCAGATACGAGGAGGAGAAGCGCGGTCTGAAGACGGTGAAGGCTCGCGATGTGTGGAAGTTGATGATCTCGTCCCAGATCGAGACCGGAACACCCTACATGCTGTACAAGGTAAGGAGGTTATGGTAGAGAGATATGATGCTAATGGGTACGGTATTGATCGGTCCTCCTCGTTGGGGACTCGCTAGCCTGTCAAAGAATATATGAGGCCGTTTGCGATAGAATCAACAATGTTCGATGGGGGTTTGGAACAGGCCAAAAATTGGTTATGCTGAAAACTCGGTCCTAGGGGTAACTTTTGATTCTAAATCGACTGGCGTTTTTATTTTTTCGATCTGAGCCTTCTGAATCCCGGTATGACCCGACGTCGATTTGGCAAAAATCTTGTTCTACGTTAAAAACTGCTCCGGGAAGGGTAAAAATTGGACGAAATCTCGCGTTCCCGACCAGAATTTGATGCTCCGTGTAATGAGCTTTTATGCGAGATTATATTTTTTTCGTTTTTGAGAAAATGCAACTTTTTGACTCCTTTACTAGAGCGATTAGTGGAATATACTATTCGAACCGCCTTGTGATGTAGATTCGAATGGTATATACATGTCTGGGGTTTAAAAGTAAGCAAATATGACTTTTGGCACTTTTTAAGCTTAAAACTGGATTTCTTGCGTGATATGATGGTCATATGAGTGATATGAAAGTTTATAATAGTCTAAAAACACATTTTAGAAATGAACTGATGATTTTTGATAGTTTTCGAGATTTTTTTGTTGCAAAAGATCATGCATCAGTGGGGAGTCGAACCTGAGGTTCATGTTTCGTGAGATATCATTCCCAATTTGACAGTTGGGTCTGAAAATGTGTTTTTGCACTATTTTTTATGATCACATCGCTTATTTTTCGACAAAAAAATCAGTTTTAAACTTAAAAAGGGTCAAAAGTCGTGTTTGCTTACGTTTAAACCCCAGACATGTATATACCAATCTACATCACAAGGCGGTTCGAATAGTATATTCCACTACTCGCTCTGGGAAAGGAGTCAAAAAATTTTCTCGGAAACGAAAAAAGATAAAATCTCGACCAAAAGCTCATTAGAAAGAGCATCAAATTCTGGTCGCGAACTCGAGATTATTGGCCATTTGACAATTCCCGGTGCAGTTTTTATCGCAGAACACGATTTTGGCCAAATCGACGTCGGATCGCGCCGGGATTCCGAAGGCTCAGATCGAAAAACTGAAAACGCCAGTCGATTCAGAATCAAAAGTTACCCATAGGACCGAGTTTTCAGCATATCCGATTTTCGGCCTGTTCCTGGCACTTGTTGACCCTATCGCAAACGGCCTCATATAGAGCACCCAAATTCAGGAGAGTCGAGTTATGAATAGACATCAGTAATCGATAGGATAGGCAATAATATATCGGAATGTTTTCGATGAGGTGTCATCGAAAGTTCGTTATGTGTAAACTGGAGAAGAACTGCGATTACCGTATCTGATTATTATCTATGCAGGACGCTTGCAACTCAAAGAGCAATCAGCAGAATCTCGGAACGATCAAGTGCTCGAACCTGTGCACGGAGATCGTCGAGTATTCCTCGCCAGATGAGGTGATTAATTAATTAAATCAATATTAATCAATAATTACATTATTCAGGTCGCCGTGTGCAACCTCGCCTCCATCGCTCTGCCTCGGTTTGTGAAGGACGACGGATCCTTCGATTTCCAGAAGCTCAGAGAGGTGAGTATATTAGTATTTATTCCCTTCATTGTTTCAAAGAATATGCCGAAAAAGTCCGGTTCTCTGAAGAAGAAAAAGGAAAAAAAGGAGATGGATTGTTCAGATCTCTGCTCTTCTGACTCGCAATCTGAACAAGATCATCGACGTGAACTATTATCCCATTCCAGAGGCAGAGAAGAGCAATAAGAGGTGCTCCTTTTTTGTTAGATACTCGAAGTAGTGCATTCCCAAATGTCAGATACCCTTCGAATGTATTGTCCACTCTATCTAGTATCCAACAATTTTCCTTTAAATTTGTCTTTCCTCACAGTATTCTTGGTTGCGCGAGAGAAAGTTCCAACAATTGTTTTCCTAGTCAAGAGATCTCAACAATACCTTATCCAGACATCGCCCTATCGGTCTGGGCGTCCAGGGATTGGCTGATGCCTTCCAACTCATGCGACTGCCCTTCACTTCTGATGCCGCCAGAGATCTCAACAAGGTATGGACCGATCCAGCAATGGTAGTTATCTCCATTTTTATTACTGTGAGAATATAATGCATAGCAATTGGTGTACTAAGGACTCAAAGACTACAAGCGAAAATTGTTACGCGCGGAACATTTTCATCGCGGTCCGCGCGTAACAAATGACGCCCTTAGTCTGCGATTTCCCATTACACCATCTGAAACGCATTCTATTCTCACAATAATCTCTATTTCTCCGAACAGAAATAGATTAGACGACACTATAAATCAGAGAATGAGGGAGAAATGAGACAGATAGTGACACAATTCATTCCAGCGCATCTTCGAGACGATCTACTATGCCTCGATGGAGGCATCATGCGAATTGGCAGCCACGCTGGGTCCCTACGAAACGTACGAGGTACGGTAGTTCGGCCGGTCAGATCGCTTTCGTGCGATATATGCATATTCCAACGGTTCAGCGGGTCAGATCTCTATTCGGCGGGTAAGACTTGCTATTTCAGGGTTCGCCAGTCTCGAAAGGCATCTTCCAATTCGACATGTGGGGTGTCACACCCACCGATCAGTGGGACTGGGCTGTCCTGAAGGAGAAAGTGGCACGGTAAGAGACTGAGAGTACGATTGATGATGGTGTTGTGTGGTATATGGTAGGCGTGGTGTGAATTGGGAAACCTCGCACAGACACGGCGTGCGCAACTCCCTGCTGCTGGCGCCGATGCCCACTGCCTCGACTGCTCAGATCCTAGGGAATAATGAGAGCATCGAGCCATACACCTCCAACATCTACAATAGGAGAGTGTTGTCGGGTCAGTGATCTATCCCAAATCATTCCATCTACCGTAACCCAGAAATACATGGTTCACAGTTTTTCTCTTATCCTTACTACTGTAACCTATCTTATCTGAGCGAGTATCGAGTATCAATAGAAGAGTGTTGTCGAGTCAGAGTCAATGTCGGATAATCATCGATTGTTGCTAGAATCGTCTAGAATAAAGCCTTTTGGATTCTCATCCGACTGTGATCAGCCAACCTATGTTACCTACCGTATCCTCGCCACTGCATAACTCATCCCTGATGTTTTCTTTATTTGAACGATTCTTGTCTGCTAATGTAGAGCCATGCAGTCGTCCCATCCCTTTGACCGTTATTGTAACCTGAAAGACATGGTTTACAACACGTCTCTTTGCTACCGTAACCTTCCTCATCCAGGCGAGTACGGTATCGTCAATCCGCATCTGCTCAAGGATCTTGTCGAGATGGGGTTGTGGAGTGAGGAGATGAAGATGGAGCTGGTCAAGAACAACGGATCCATCCAGAACATTGCGGTACGTCGAATTAGTGATGTCCATTCGAGAGCGATCTCCTCAATTCGCATGCTCTCTCTCTGCTCTGACCAGCGAGAGACGGCTTGAGTAAAGTAGAGTTAGTCTCGATCACAAATAGGAGGAATCACAAATAAAGTGTCCATCCTAACTAGTTACGAACGAATAAAATCATTATTCGAACTCTTTCGTTGTCAAAGTCGTTTCTCATTTCATGACTAGCATTTTTTTTAAAAAGATTTTGAAAGACTGGCACGGAAAAGTATCGATTGCAGGGAATCCCTGATGACCTCAAGGAGCTGTACAAGACCGTGTGGGAGCTGTCGCAGAAGGATCTAGTGGAGATGGCTGCGGATCGGTGAGGCACCCAGCACAACGTTTTGCTGGAAACGAGCCAAAACGAATACCCGTCGAGACCTTTCTCGCGCTTTCTCATTTTAGCGCACTATCTGGCCTTTCCCTTGACCGATACCGTATCCATCCGAGTTCCTTGAAAGACGCGGAACTTTGATGAATCAGAAACACTCCACTGTGCTCAAATCAATCAAGGAATCAGTACCGACGAGATTGATTTGACGGATAGTGTCGCGATACTAATTGTCCCACCTCGATTTTCGACAGATAAATGGCGCTCACTAGATTCCCTATGCTATAGCCCACTGATTTATATGCCAACAGCGTAAGGGTACGGTAGCTAATTGTTACTGTATTCCAGAGGGGCATTCATCGATCAGTCGCAGTCATTCAACGTGCACATCGCCAAGCCGACATACGCCAGTGTGACCTCCATGCACTTCTATGGATGGAAGAAGGTGGGTGAAAGCCGAAAAAAAGCCGTACTTTCGGCCCTGAGAAGCGGTTTCTCGATCGATCACAGCCCCTGTAATTCTAGGGTTTGGATAAAGTCCAGTACTCGCGAGTCGCGCCAAGTAGGAATGTCAACTCAGTATGTACAAAAAATTCTCTCTTACAAGGGAAGGTTGATAGCCCAAACTTTTAATAATTTTTGATTGCAGTAATGTGCACGAGGTATTATGCTCTATGTAAAGAGTTGGGAACTGTTTGGCATCACTAGCGACAAAAGTATCAGAATCCGTGTGATCACCATTCTCTTCAGGGACTCAAAACCGGCATGTACTATCTGCGTACGCGTCCGGCCGTCGACGCGGTCAAATTCTCTGTGGAGAAGAAAGAGAAGCAGGTGGAGGAGGAAGAGGAGGACGAGGGATGTCTCATGTGCTCGGGATAACCATTCCCTCCCCTCCCCCCCCCCCCCTTACACCAATGATCTCTGTTCTCTGCTTGATTCATACTGTCCCCAACACATTTCACCATTCACTCAATGTCAAACGTGCTAGATGCAATTGATGTATAAAAATGATACCAAGACGATGTAAAGCAAAATGTGCACAAGCAAGAACCTCAGAGGCGATTAATTTATTACTTTTCTACTGTCTCCCTGTAGCCTTTGATATGACATAGACCGAACTAGTAATGGGTGAAAAATCGTAGCGCGTTTCCTGTTAACTCCACGAAATGTGTTGATAAATCGCCATTTGACACTTTTCATTTAGCGATCTCTCGCCGGTAAGAGAGACGAGAGAGCACGCGAATTGAGGACAGTCTATTCCGATTTGGCATCACAAAATTACATCAGAAATGTTTGTTCATAACTAAAAATAGACAATTAGGATGGGTGATAAATTCCGCAATTTTTATTTTTCCGCAACTTGAATTTTTTCCGCAAGCGACATTTCCGCAACTCGGCATAATTCGATTTCTAGCCAACCTAGGATCCTGGCAGAGGTGCCAAAATAAAGAGGAAGTTATGCTGATAAAAATTACACCTCTGCCAGGATCCTAGGGCGGCTAGAAATCGAGTTATGTCAAATTGCGGAAATGTCGTTTTGGTAAAGTTGCGGAATTGTCACCCATCCGACAATTAAGTTGAATTTAATACAATTCCATATATAAGAACTTTACAATAATAACATTACGATTTAATGAGAAAATACGAATAAAAAAGAGAAATGGCCCTTCATTCGCGGGACTGATCTCTCTTTTCCTTTCTCGATCCCTAATCATGTCCGGACAGCACGGCACTACCAGACCGAAGGAACGAATCCGTGTCGTCCTCTCCCTCCTTCCTCCCGCTCATCCGACACCCCAGTCAGAGCCAGCACGGTGAGCAACGTATCCATCTGACCTTGTATGGTCTGGATTTAGTACCGTGATCTGGTATTGAGATCAGGGATCAAAGATCATTCCAATTCAGGATGATCCCAAGCCCAGCCTCCACGCCACCTCGGAAGGAACGAGACCGTCCCGTAAGCACGATCTGATCTTTGCTTCTTGATCTTTGATCTCTAGTCTTTGATAGCTCTTATCCTTTCAGTCTTCCCTCCCAAATCCAATACCTGGCCCTATCCTAACCGTCCTCGCGCCCTCTCCGAGGATGCGATTGCACGCTACTTGGAGGTCAGGTATTTTATAAAAATATATTAATTAATGTATATATATATATATATATATTTAAAAATATATTTTGATTGTAGGACCTTGATGAGGAGCGCGTGATGTTGATGAGAGCCGAGTGCGAGAGGCAGTACCAAGATGCTCTACTGAGAGAAGTGAATCATGTACAATGAATATAAAATAAAATGAACCGTTTATTATAAGTTATAGTAAGTTATTATAATTTTCATTAAACAACGATTGCGGAGCGGAGAATGCACGTCTTGTGCTGAAATTTTCAGAGGATGCGTTTTTTGCATGCCGCTTCAGGGTGACGTTCTTGAAAATTTGAAATTTAATTGTTTGACTTGCCACCGAAAAATGTGAAAAACTCAAAAAAATCTTTTCTCGAGCGAATTTTCGAGCTACAGTACTCTACTGGTACGTCTGGTGAATTTTTCAGTTTCGTTTGAGTTTCAAATTTATGTTCGCAAATCGCTGATTATTATTGATTGTATTGGTGCTCTTTATCGATTGTCTGTCTTGAAACGTCCCCACCAATGCACTCGCCACGCTGAACAGCGCACGGAAAACGTCAGTGGATTCAGAATCATCAGTTACTCCTAGGGACAACTTTGATCACAGTCTATCCTTTCAACTTTAATCCTATGTGACGCTCTGTGATTTACCATGAATAAATAACGAACCTTTATGGGGCGTCCCATTCTTCAGCTTTCTGCCGATTTCAGCTTACAAAGACGAAAACACGCCCTGGAATAAAGGTAAAGGTAAAGGACACCCGTTTCTCTAGGCACATTCGTCCTGCGGGTCACACTGCTAGGCCAGTGTATATGGCCAGTGTATGCTAGGCCAGTGTATATACGCCCTGGAATATGTTTAAATAATTTATGAAAACTAGTGAAACAAACAAATAATAGAAAATTTGAAATAAATTCAAAAGCGCGCACTTTCATATCATTTCATCATCAATTTCGCAATCTTTATTGATCTGCCCATGTTCTGTTTTTTTTTTACGTTTTGCACTTTTTATTCATTTATTTTACGTTATATCGCTCCGTATTAATACTTCACCGCTTCACAGATGCCGAACTGGCTCGTAAAACGATGTGACGATGGCACATTTGCTATTGTGGATGAAGATGTCATCGATGGTATCGCTGATGTAGGAGAGACAGTGCGAGTCTTGGTCGGATCCGGCTACGATGGCGTACTCAAGGCAACGGGAAGATTGAGAGCAATGCAGAAACTGAAAGCAGAAATGGAAACAGGAGCATCTACTCCGGATTCAAGCAGAAGAAACAGAAGAAATGTTAGTTTCTTACCATTTCTTATTATCTTTCTCCATTCTTCACATTTTTCTCCGAATTAATGACACATAAAATATTTTGATTAACGATTATGATTTTAGAATATGACTCTGTCATCTGCAAATGGTTCGCCTGCCCCTCCTGGCCGTTCTTCCTCTCTTCCTCTAGCCAATGCCACTCATGGCAACACTTCAAGTTCCACGACTGGAGCAGCTCCTGTATCTCAGAGCGGTCTAATCTCTCACTCATCAGCTACGTCTTTCCTTCCACTCAATGCAAGTGCGGGAGCTAGCAACGGTGAGTTTTTTATACAACTTTGGGATGATCAGATATTCGGACAAGCTTTAGAGTGTGCAAAATAGAGCAAGCACTGTCTACTTTATCTACATTATTTATAACTATATTATTGACTGGACTGGTTTTCTAGTTCTCGACGGCATTTTGGCGTACCTGAGGAAAAATGATGAGAATATGGAGCGAATGGAGCAGAAACTGGACGGATTCATTCTTCAATACGCTCCTCTGATCAAAGACGGTGCGGACTTTGCGAAAGCAACAGTAACCCAGGTAAGTGTCATTTCATAGAGGACCAATCATAGAGGAATTGCACTGCTGATATAAAATGTACAGCTCGAGGGCTTCACTGAGTGGAAAGAGGAGATGAAGAAGGAGCACAAAAAGCTGAAGAACGCAGTGGATCAGCTTAATGAGAAGATTCCTGCCAAGAAAGGTTAATACTTTAAGGTTTTGCAAAGAACATTTTCTAAGGATTACAAAATCGGAATGTGTGATATGTTTCTCGCAACTCAAATCTAGTGGTTCCATATATAATATATTAAATAAATGAATGTTACATCATTTTAGGTTTTCACTACACTTACTTGACAAGAGAGAGAGTCGATGCAATCGACAAGGGCTCCTTGAATCCTGCTCGTCTGGCAACACGCCTTCAGAAGGCCATTTACAAGAAGCAACCGGGGGAGAAGCTCAAGAATGTGGAAGATCGAGTAGAACAGGCAGCAGTCAAATTCATCCTTGATGTGAGCATTACACCTTATATTCGCGAAAATAAAAGTCGGTGCTTACCTGTGTATTTCCGTGCGTCATCTACCGAAGGGAGTTCTCGACAAAGGACCAGAAGGATTTGGCAATGAAAGCGATGAAAGATAGACTCAACCAATACGCAGCGAATGGTCGGGCAGAGAGAGACACTCCCTTGATTGCATTCACGAGAGCGCGCAGAAGCAAGAATAGAAGACAACCCAATCCGAAAGGAAAGAAGAGAAAGACGACAGCGACCCCTCACCTCAGAATGGACGATTCGTCTCATTCCCGCTCTCGCTCTCGCTCTCCTTCCCGCTCTCGCTCCCTCTCTCGCTCTCGCTGTCGTTCTCTCCATCGCTCTCGAGAGTTGTCGGTGGGAACGTTCGGAGGTAACTGCAACACCAACAAGAGAAGCAGAATCATATACTCATCGAGTGAGGATGAGGATGAGTCTGATCCCACCCCGTATCTTGGCAAGAAGATCAAGCAAGAGGCTATTGATTAACTGCTCATTATTATTTCACTATCAATCGTTATTATATTCTTTGTCTATTCATCACCCCGAAGTTTTCATTCTCCTTTATCCAAAGTGCCCTAGAAGTTATTGGCCTTATCACAATTATCACATTATTATTGTGTTTCATTAGTTGAATTGTCCAGAAGTTGTTATTCGTCTATCCACAATTATTCGTCGTTTTTATTGTCTTTCTTCAAAAGTGAAATCGATAAATGTAAATATTTACTCGAAAAACAAATCCAATATTCATCATGCGGAACACGAAAGACATTGGCCACAAAGAAATAATATTTTATCGCAAAAAAACTGTTACAAACCATGTGAGGGGAGATGAAACGCGACGAGTGGGTGGCTCCGATACCGGGGCGGCCGTGCTTGACGGGCTTGTATGAGATGGCGAACTCTCCGAGGTAGTGTCCGATCATCTCGGGCTTGATCAGGCCTGAAAAAAATATTTAAATTCTTTGACACAAAAAAACAATCGAAAATTTCTTGTCTTGACGGGAGACTATCACTCTCCCATTTCATCTTATGCCCGACTAGTCCAAACGAGGAAGTTGTCAAAAAAAAGAAAGGCAAAAATTTGACCTGGCTGGTTCGAGCAACGTCACCTCTACCCTTTCATCCGGTGCCCGACTAGTCCATGGGAAAAGGAGACACCAAAGAAAGAAAAAGGAAAAAAAGAAGAAAAATGACCTGGTCTATCACTAAATAATTATATCGTTCATAGGATAAATATTAAACAACAACATTAATTAGATAAGCACCTGATGTGGATGTTGTCGAGACCTCCCATCATCGAAGCAGCAAGCTTAGAGCGGAAGGGGTTCCACACTGCAACGTGCATAATTTATTGAAATAACTGAATAAAATGTAATATCTTTATTATTTCGCTGGCAATGTTCAAAAATAATAAGCGGTATTTGAATCGTTGGCTGGAAGGCCTATTTTCACGTATGCGCCTCGCCTTGCCCTTGACGATGAACACACCTGAATCAGTGTTGAGTGACTATGAACAAAACATCGATACCAATCGTGTTTAGAATTATCTAATCAGAGTAGACATTAATGAATTGAATGAAACGGAGAATAACACATCTTTTTGCCCAGTCCAGCTGGCACAATTTAAAATAAAATGAAATAAGCAAACGCACCCTCGTAGCGATGGGGCTCGACGACCACCGACTTTCCTCCTCTCATTCCATGGTAGCGGGCTTCTCGAGGACAGCGCATACCTGTTATCAATCAATGATAGATGCCACAAATCATGAAAATAAAAAGATTTTGAGCGAAATAAGGAGGAAAAAGCGAATGAACGCAAGTGAAAGTGAAATACAATACAAACAAGACGCGGCCCCGCGGCAAATACGGAGTTTGTAGTCTAAATGCGCTGTTCAGCGTGGCGAGTGCATTGGTGGGGACGTTTCAAGACAGACAATCGATAAAGAGCACAAATACAATCAATAATAATCAGCGATTTGCGAAAATAAATTTGAAAATCAAACGAAACTGAAAAATTCACCAGACGCACCAGTAGAGTACTGTAGCTCGAAAATTCGCTCGAGAAATGATTTTTTTGAGTTTTTCACATTTTTCGGTGGCAAGTCAAAAAAACAATTAAATTTCAAATTTTCAAGAACGTCACCCTGAAGCGGCATGCAAAAAACGCATCCTCTGAAAATTTCAGCACAAGACGTGCATTCTCCGCTCCGCAATCGTTGTTTAATGAAAATTATAATAACTTATTATAACTTATTAAAAAACATAAATAATAAACGGTTCATTTTATTTTATATTCACTGTAGGTTGCATAACGATGATGAAACATATGGTCGGGTTAGGGTAGGGTGAAGGAGACAAACGGAATTACTTCGAGTTATAATCTATATTTGAAAAAAAAACATAAATATTATACTTCATTATGGAAAAGCTAATTTTGCAAAATTTATATTTATATTAGGGTGTCCCAAAAGTCTTGTCGCTGTTTTTATTTTTATTATTTCGAGAGAACCGCAAGTTGTAATATCACTCACTCATTCTTAATAGATGCAAGTACTCCTGCACTAATTTATTCGACTTGATTAGATCATGAGCTTACCTAGTAGTGACGCAATAAAAGAAAATGTATGTTTTTCGACCTAGTTTTTGAATTTTTATAAATCAGAGGCGGTTGAGATTCCGAAGCCCAAACAAATACTGTAGTAGTAATATGTATCATAGTTTAAATAAAAATTTTAAACCAGAAATATATAATGCGATCTCAGAAATAAGCCAGAAAATTTGAAAATCATGGCCATTTTGGAGGTCAATTGTTAAATTTTCTATTTGTATCCCCTTCGATTGCACTCAAATGTTGATGGTTGAACGTTTTGATTTATTTGAAAATATGTTATTCAATTTCCGACATCAATATCGGAAAAAAATTGAAAAATGTGTGGGAAATGCACGTTTCGTAGTAATGATGTAATTCAAGATGGGATATCGGAATGGCGCGCATATTATTTGTTGACCGCTCCCTATTTACTTGAGACAATAAACTGATTTTTATCTATTCACAAAAAGGACAACGGCATTTTTGTGTTTTTTGTGCTCTGTTCTACATACCGTAGTTCTTCGGAATTGCTGTGATTTCACTGGTTATAGTATCAACACAGAAGGTACATAGTTACTCCATCAATCGCAGCTTAGCAGGATTCAATAAGGTTCTTGACAGTTGAAATAATATTTTTCAAAAAAAAACGACAAGACTTTTGGGACACCCCAATAGATAGCAAAACAATTCAAACAACGATCTTCCTTTCATAAAATATTTCTCAAATGTTTATTTATTTAAAAAATTGACAACTCGAGGTACTGCCCTGCATAGACATGCTAGTGCTGAAAAACCGACTCTCCTCAATTCGGGTGCTCTCTCGCTGCGCGGATTGGCGATAGAGCAGGCGAATTGAGGAGACTCGGATGCCCATTTTTCATCACAACTGAATATCCATGATAAACTGAACGATGTTCTACAGTAGGGTGCAATAATTGAAGAGCATTGCACATTGTTTTATCAATATGCGTATTAATCAATTAACTTCAGCAGAAGTCGGACGATTCGGCGACGTCGGTCGATGTCAACGACGAGGAATGGTAATCACTGAGAATAGGCAGTAACGATGCATTGTTATCGCACCGTACCCCTCAATGGATTGATGGTTTTACCGTGATGCCCCCGCTTTTCTGTCATTAAGATAAAGTATTTTCCCAAAAGAACGAATACAATCGCAAGGGCTATTTCCAGCATTTTTCAATCAAACTCTGAAGAACTGAAGCCGCATCTGGTGAAATGTATTAATCTTACAATTTTCGAGACCACTTACCAACAAGACCATGGAAAAATCGATAAAATTCACTATCTTGACTTCACAGAGCAGAATTGTTGAGTTCTGAAATCGGTATGTTCTCGGACTCTCTTTCTCGGGGTTAGTGAAGTGGTATTCAAATAAATTTAAGAGTTCACCAACAAAGGATCGAGTCTGTCACGGGATTTCGCAGGGATCCTCCAAAATCCCATTCCGTTCTCTCTTTTATCCCCTGTCTCTTCTCTCCTTTTGATGCGGATAATAGCCGCCTATTATCTCCTCATATTTCCGATATTCCCCTTTCTCTCTCCTTCCCATCTCTCCTCTTTTATTCACAGTAAAATATATAACAATGGTTGCTTTGATCGACACAAGTTAGTTTTTCTTATTACAAACATAGCCTGCGCCTACCACATTTAGAAATGCAAACGCATCGAAAAAATAAGCGATGATGGGAAAAGGAGGGGCGGAAATAGTGGAGTAGAGAGAGGTACGAGAAATCGGATTAGCCATCATTTTTCTCTGTCTCGTCCCCTCGGATTATCGAAGTTTCCGCTCGTTTTTACACCATTTTCAGTAGATTGATGAACATTCTCCTCCTTTTTGTCGCGCTGATATCAGCAACATTTGCTGCTCCATTTACTACTGACTCAGGTGAGGGAAGCGGTAGAAGAAACTTTTCGAATTTTAAACCGTGAGCATAACGGGTTCAATAGTTCGAAGCGATATTGCATATCCATTCAGTTATCGAGACTCCTTTCCATCTATCGCTGCTGTAATCGTCCTTTCCGCCATTAGTATTACATAAACAAAACGTTCCGGACATAATACAGCACTGAGACGAGCGCCGCGCGGCAGTGAAAAATACGCGGCGGCGAGCAAAATTGCATTTCACTCTTCGCACATTGTTTTATTCAATTCGTGTGATAATTCTATGTCACGTTATCAACTTTAAAATAATAAATAAATAATATTAACTAGTAGAAAACACATTGAAAGTGCATATGCGCGCTCGCGGAGCACACACCTCTGTCGCGGAACGGAACGTTTTATTTCTAGTGTAGGACATTCAGGCTTGCGTTTATAATAGCAGCTCTCATCAATCAACATTTCAGATCTACTCACTCCAGAGTATTTCGCAGTCGCAGACAAGAATGGAGATGGTATTGCTTGGAATTATTTTCTGATACAGCCCAAACTTGGAATACATTATAGAATCTCCTCGCATGTTCAGGAAAAATCGATTTCGATGAGTACTTGTACACCAGTCAGGCGTATATCAACGAAATGATGCAGCAATTCGCGAAAATGGACAAAGATGGTGAAAAAATTCTGTGCTAACTCGCATTCAGTCCGCTTTTTCGCACTTGTAGAACCAATTTCTATCTAACACGGCACTTTTTTTTAGGTCAAAAACATGAGATTATAATTGCAATCATCTATAAATAACAGACAAATATTGAAATATATTTTTAACTCGAATTTATTCGCAGGCTCAGACTCGCTGGATGTCAAGGAGTTCACCGCGCTTTCCGAACCCGACAAAAACAGGTTTGCTCAAATTTTCGAGAAATGTTGTAAAAAGGGGAATGACAAAACCGAAATGAGACCACTAATTGGCAGATTCTTCGTCGATCTCGTCAAATTCAGCACTGACGATGAACCGACGATCGTGTTGAGGAGAACGGAGAAGGAAGACCTGAAGGTGAGAGGGATGCAAGATCGATAATCAATCAATCATACCATCGACTCATCCCCATCTGAGCATTACTGTCTGATAAGATAAATTGATTGATTGATCGATTGGGTCGCGATTCAATGAGGCAAAGACATGAGGAAAGAGGCATGAGTTCACAGTTCGGTAGAGTGTGAGACGATCAGAGGGAGAGCAAACAGGCGACCGACTTTCTCTCGCTCTAATAAGCACTGGATGAGAACATTCGGATGCTAACCTACTGGATGACAACTACTTCGCAAAACCTTCTCTAATGTAACCAGAACGAGAGCATGGAGCGGGAATAGCAGACGAGAGAACATGCAAAAGTGAGAGAGTCCGAGAGACGTCTCATCACGAAAAATACTGTTAGACTTTTGATAAGAACGCCGCAAGTGACAGATCGAATGATAAGTTCGAGTGGGCAACCGACTTTTCCTGGCTCAAATGAAGACAGAAAACAGGGGCGTGAAATGAAGAAAGATTTGGAATAATCAAAGAAGAATTATCATTGGAATCAGTTGACCAAAATTTGTGCAGGTTCTGTCGACGTCGGAAGAGGATTCTGATTCCGACGATGAGGAAATGACGTCTGTCCTCGACAATTCCAACGAGCACAGCGATGAGGTTGGAAGTAGCGACTTCAAATTAATTAGTCCAAGAAAGACCAATTCATTCATTCAACCCAAGTATCATACTATGGTTGATAGAAACAATAGCGAGGAATTGGTGGGCCAACATGTCATGCGTGGTAGCTATCTTACATCATGCATCATTCTGCTCATTGTTCTTACCGGCAAGAATATTGATGGGAATATCCAACATAGCATTCCCAGCTGGCGTCCTTTCTGCGTAGCCGATTTAGTATCGCACTTCTGCTATTATTTAGACACCTTTTTCACTCGAATAATTTCAGATTGCTCCCTATGCCCATACGATCTCCCCAGATGACTTTGATGTGAGATTCACTGTTATATTTAATTATTATTAATTATTTTATTATTCGTCGCAATCATGAAATACTATACTTTCGTGAGATCTTGAGTATTATCCACATGATTGATCACTCTGATTATGTTGATAAGGAAGGCGAATCAGTCTGTAATTTCTCTGATCAGTGAGAGAGCAGGATAATAGAGGAAAATCCAGGTTGTTGGTCACTAACAGCATTTCAAGGAATACGATGACGATGGAAACGGAATGTTAAACGAGGACGAGTTGATGACCTACATCCAGGTGATATTTTCCCTAGCTTTTATAATTTTTTCGAGGCAATAGTTCCCAAAACATCTCATCGTAAACATGGTTCAGTGACTGTACTTTGCGTCGGGAAGATCGTTCTGACTATTCAACGGTTTAGTCTTTTGCCGAGTTTCAACTAGGGATTGTTTTATGAGAAGGTGGTCCAATAGGGTAAATTGAGCTTTTGCCCGAAAGCACGAATTGTATGCACATAGTGATGTCCTTTCGAGACCACTTCTCCTTCATTTGCACTCTCCGGCTGCACGGCGTTTTGCTGGCAGCGCGCCAAAACGAATTCCCGTCGAGACCTCTCTCGTGCTCTCTCACTTTCGCGTGCTATCTCGCCATTCCCCTGACCACTCTCTCTCTTCTCTCGATCATCCCATGTAGGACGCCATTCAGCTGGGTTTATTCATTCATTCATTCATTATTTATTTATTCCGTCAGGCATGTTTACAAGAGAATAACTGTGATGTGTCGCGTAGAGAACGTAGAAAAGGGTTGAGAAACGAGAGATTACGCGAATTGATGAGAGCTCGGTATCGCTTGAGCTTCAGTATTGGTTACTGTGTCTGTTGCGAATGCACTTTATCACCAGTAATTTCCCACAGGACTATCTGGAGATGGCCCTCAAGCGCAGCGCTAATACAATCATCAATCGATATGATGCGAACAAGAATGGAGGAATCGGTAGAGAAGGTCAGAAAAGGTCGATACCCCCAGAGGAATGGGATAAAGGGGAGGCAGACGATGCTTACGACTGAGATAACTATTTCTTATTCCTGACTATCCCCATTATAATCACTACAAATAATTCTAGGCAGAAAACTACACTGTTTACCGCCATTCCGATTATCTGTCGGGGTTGAGTGGAGGGAATGTACATTTAATGATACCAATAGCATGATTTCCTCTAGAGGAAAGACTTATGCATTTTTCGTATCCACTAGTTGAATCCCTTCAACACAGCGTGCCGTTCAGAACTCGCTAAATTCGTGGCCGAACTTCCCGAAGATCTCGTCGATCCACTCACAGGCGATGACGAATACGATTATGTTCATGACGAGTAAGACTATCGATCGATCAGTTCCAATATCATTCTGAATCGAGTCCAAATCTATGATTTTGACTGGATCAGCATAGGATATATTTGGATCTTACCATTCCTCAGTCGTATCTGTCTGGCAAAAAAGCGAATATCGTGTGCAGGAAATTGCCGCTTTTCAGCCCATTGACATCATGATTTAGACTGATTGTATGGAATACAATCGGTTCATTCTCAGAGTTGCCCTCGATTACGGCTAGATGCTGATTCCCGGTCTTGAAAATTATGACCTACCCTATCTCATCTCGATTTATATTGTCTTTATTTCGCTATTTTCAGGGACGAAAATGACTATGGATTTGCGGCTGATTCATTCGTCGTCTCGGACCATCATTGATTCTGTTGTTTTCGTCAGTTTTGCCGGATCGAATACCATCTCTCTTTCCATGCTGCTTACTCCATCATACTGTTTGATCCGGCAAATCCACCTGATTCTTTTACCCTCCATTCGAAACATATCGCCCCCAATTTTCGGCACATTTCTGAAACACATTGAAGCATAACAAGATGGCGTTTATGAGCAGAATTCAAAATGCAGTAGAGTTCGAACCATTCGAAACATAAGTAACCTCAGAGATTTCTGTCTCTGCAAGACATTTATGAACATTCCATCATGTTCTTAGATGCTTAATCAGAGATCGTGACAGGCTTTTTTCAGAGCCATCTGACAAAATTTTTAATACGTTCAATATGTATCTGTCGATAATTTTACGGTCACAAGTTACCATTCCCTTGTAAGGATTTTCCGGATCCGAAAAACGTTTTTCGCCAGAGACACGTATCGAACGAGTTTTCCCACTGAACATCCCTACAAATCATCATCCTTAAACGCGCAGTGTTCAGGTGCGTCTAGAATTCTCTTGCCGAATAAAGAAGAAAAATAAGAATTGAGATGTGAATTACTGTATAGGGACCGAGTGATTATCTAAATTATTATGAAAAATATATAATTTAAATTATCTAAATTACTGAATTAAACTATAAATACTTTAATTAAACACCTCCCGATCATTCTCGTCGACATGGCTGTGCACTTCTTGACCCCAGTGAGTTCTCTACGCGGGGTACGGTAGATACTTCATACTGTACATATAAGGACCTAAACGATACGGAACTATGAGGTCGGCGGGTACGGTATATGATTGTGCCCATATCGATCACTGGCGATTACTGTATCCGTTCTTGCAGTGCCTGTCGTGTCGCTGCTCGGCCCATGCGACCGAGCATTGTCCCGACCTGGCACAGTGAGTGGTCTTTGATCCTTGATCTCTTGATTTTTGAATAATATTTGGCCTTTGATCTCTGATTTATTGATGATTTTTGGATGTTATTCGAATAATGATGGATCGTTTCAGGTATCGGATGAGGCTTTTGGAGGAGAGGAGACAACACCTCATACTAGAGAATGCGCGGGCACGAAGAGATTGAGCGTCGCGAGGCGGAGAGACGTCTTCTTCTCCAGGAGGCAGCCGTGCTGCGACAGCAGCTTGTGGAGCAGCGGGCTCTCGCTGCAGAGCTGCGCGCTCGCCTCGGCCTCTAGCCAGCCCCCTTCCCTTCCACTCTTTGGAAAATAAAAGTTGATCTAAAAACAATATCGGCATATTGCATAACATTACATTTGAACAGTCGAATAATAACAAAAAGTGTGATTTGCATCCGAGTTGTGTGAATTGATTGGTTATTGGGGATTAAAGGAGGAGTAAACTCAATATTTTCTATGGTAAACTAAGGATGCAAAGGACCCTTGAACGACGTTACAAATCCAAAATTGCTAAGCGATTGGTCAATTCTAGGCCGAGAAAACCGCTCGCAAAGTTTCTACAATGCCCAGGGACTAAAAGGCCTGCGAGAGACTCTCGAAGGGAAGAGGGCAGAGACGCAGACAGAGCGTATCCCTGCCGCTCTCCCTCGCACTTCCCTCGGACTCGGACTCGTAATTTTGGATTTGTAACGTGTCGATTTTGTTGGGCACTTTCTCTCTTTGCAGTTTAGAGGTAGCGCGAGTTCAAACCCCGGAACTGCCAAACATTTTTGCAGTATTTTTCGCAATTCTTCTCGAGTAACTGAACGGCAAAATAAATGAACCAAATTAATATTTAGATCTCAATTTCAACAAATCAATGTCAATCAACAGTATACGATTCTTCAGCTTCAATGAGGAACACTTGATAACAGAAATGGATTGAAGCAAGCCCTCGTATCCCGTATTGTTCCTCATATCAAAGTGTTCACTCAAACAATATCGGTGCAAATATGTCATTGGTGAAATATCTGCTGAACAACACACATTAGCATTGGTGGCTTTGCTTTATTATCAATACATCCATTACAAGCAAACATAAAAACTAACAAGTACACAATCTCTGAGTGTATACAATTGGGGAAATATATACAGGCGGAGATAGCTAAGTAAAATTCACTGAGAAGATCACTAACTACTCATTGGTTTGGAGGATCTTCCCTTTATTTTGTTTCGACGCGACAACGGACTGGCGTCTCCTAAAAATCATCCTCATTAGGGTCTCGGTCAATTTTCTTGTCAAAGCAAATAACTCAATAGCAATAACATCTTTGAACTGTGCTTGTTATCGGCACTTGGATTACGGTATTTTGAAATATTATATTAAGAACATACCGTAATCCACGTGCGCTGTTTTATACGTTTTACTCAAACTCTAGTGATAATTGACCGTGCAAGTCTGTACAGTTTCCGGGAAAATCACAAAGATTAACAGAATAAGCACCGCAGGGAGCGCTTGACGGAGACTAGTGGTTGGGGCGCGTGCCTTTCTCTGCCTCTTGCAAAACATCACCTGCGGGCGGGAGTCGAACCTGCCTGCGTCGGCATGCCAGTCAGACACCATGCCCACTACCGTTTATTAATTTGTTCGAATGTCGTATATTCGTAACGACCATCAATCTACGCCTATGAAAATTTTTTTCGGGAGTCGAACCTGCCTGCGTCGGCATGCCAGTCAGACACCATGCCCATTAGGCCAGGGCGGCCTACCGACGGGAACGCTTGACGGAGACTAGTGGTTGGGGCGCGCGCCTTTCTCTACCTCTTGCAAAACATCACCTGCGGGCGGGGGTCGAACCTGCCTGCGTCGGCATGCCAGTCAGACACAATGCCCATTAATGGGCATGGTGTCTGACTGGCATGCCGACGCAGGCAGGTTCGACTCCCGCCCGCAGATACGGAATACGGGGATACTGGGCATGGTGTCTGACTGGCATGCCGACGCAGGCAGGTTCGATTCCCGCCCGCAGGTGATGTTTTGCAAGAGGTCTCGCCAGTTCGTCCCTCACAAACTCCGCTTCTCTCCTGGCACTTGATCGATTATCTGCGATGGGAATATTAATAGTGTCTCGACGTCGTATCCAAATTTATTCCAAAAAGCGAACTTTTGGCTTATGACTTATATTATCAATGCAGTTGCATCGAGTCCCCGACCTCCGCTCGACTCCGCTCTTCTGCATCGTTCGTGTGCTCATGATACTCGACATCATCAACATCGTTGTCGGCAAGATTCACGATCTGGTTGGGGCGCGCGCCTTTCTCTACCTCTTGCAAAACATCACCTGCGGGCGGGAGTCGAACCTGCCTGCGTCGGCATGCCAGTCAGACACCATGCCCATTACACCATGTCCAATAGCCAAGAGCGATAAGCATTCAATCAGACTATTTGTTTTGGTATTCATCGAGTGCAAACAAATACAGAATATTCATAATGTTAATCTTTTAGGAAACCCTTTGTAAGAACGAATATAACTGACTCTTTTCTCCATCGGGACGCGACTGGCGACGAGTAGTACGACGGCGGATCAGAATGTTATAAGAGCGAGATCCCTGTACCTGTCACATTGGTGACCTCGGGTGCCTTGTCTCCATCAACGAAGTGTTATCTAAACAACGAGTACATTATGACAAATAAGGATGACATAACAAGTATAAGTAGTCACTACCCCTCTTTCACAAGATCACAAGGTTATAACGCATATGCCTGCTTCAGGAAACGCAGACAAATGAAAGGGAAGAAGAACTACCTTTTCATTTGATGCCCTGCTCCAGTAACGGCTTCTGGGCTTGCTTCTCTTCCCAGATCTTGCGTCTATCTGGAAGAAAGGGCTGTGAATGATGAAAAACAAGCAATAAGGTTCGAAAGCGACGCGATCATAATGGTTCACGATTGTTTGTTATTTTTAAACTTAACTAGCGATTACAATGAAACTATTCGATCGGTAGTTAGGAAACTATTCGATCAGTAGTCAAATATAAAATAGGAGACGAGAATATTCGAGGCGAAGCCAGGAGTCAAGAGACAAACAGCAAGTTGAATGAGCAACTGCTAGAAAGACATTTGGAACGCGAAATGCAGTGCTAAAGGGGTGATATCGGTTTCACTTACTAGATACGCACTTCCTCTCTTATTTGCTCACTCATTAGAAAGTAGAGAACTTCCAAACGCGTAGGAACAAGACGGAACAAACGAGGCTACGACTCGATTCAATTCTCACTCCTCGCTCACAAACATGATCTATACGCGTCACATCGATGAAATAGGGAGGGGACATAGGAGCGTCGAAAGGTAACAAATATGGAGCAATTACATATAAAATAGTTAAGAAGATGAAAGCAAAACAGGGAGAATCAGCTCGCGATGGTGAGAGTTGGCGGCACTACTGCATTTAGCACTGTAATTCAGTTCGCGATGGCAAACTATCACGAACTGAAACTACAGTATATTGTCATCATTGCACTCGGATTTCGCTGTAAGACGCAGTGACTTTGATAGTCCTTTAAGGGGATTTTTTGTATTTTTTCTGATTTTGTTCTCGCTTCAGGGCATGAGTAATGGGGGTGATGACGTCATCAACCATCATCCGTAAATCGATTCCAATGGATTTGAGTGTTTTCGACGGACTACTCGTGGAATTCTAAGACTCTTTTAATTTCGGACATTTTTCGTGGAACATGGGCATCCCCTCTCAGTAGCCCGCTAAAAACATACAAAACGCGACAAAACCTTCTTGCAATCCCAAATTCATTAAGAGAGAGTATGGGAAAAATCTCGTCACTCTCGGTGAGCATACTTCTCATACCGGTCGTTTTTGTAGTAACACGCGGTGCAAAATCTGTCCAAAGACAAATCTCGGAATTGTGACTAGTACTATTACTGATGATATATTTCTCACGAACAAAGAATCTGATGATCATTGCATGACAAAAAAATGTCGTATATCTTATCACCTGTACTATTTGCTGTAAGCAGTATGTCGGTGAAACTACACAGACTCTGAAGAGTAGAATATCACAGCATGGTTATTCTTTCGAAAAATGTCATCTAAAGACTTTCCTGATTCAGCATTTCAAGGAGCCTATGCATGATCGATATTCATTCACTGTGGACATTTTGGATCATGGAAAGGATAAGACAGAACTTCTTCATAAAGAACTGATGTGGATCAAGGCACTAAATACAGCTTATCCACTCGGACTCAATGATTCCATTAAGAACTTTGGATACATTTCTGAAGAATAAATCCACTCGAAAAATCATCTCATCCATACCAAACCATGCCAGTATCTGGTTTCCCACGAAACAACAGAGGTCTACGGAAACGTACCCGAAGAAAACCGTCATATCGTACTTAGTTTTACTTTTTTGACTTCCAGCGAATGTTGACTTATAAATTTCAATTTTTCTTTCTTATTTTTGTCCACCCTTGTTTGCTGGAATTGGCCTGGAATGTCCTGGTGAAATATTTCTCTAAACTGGAGAAAAAAGAAAGCAATAAATATAAAAATTTAAAATAAACGAGTGATTACGGTAGTAATTATCTACCTACTCCATACTACCGTAATCACTGAATTTGAGCTCTCATTTTCTCCATGTTAGAGAAATATTTCACCAGGACATTCCAGGCCAATTCCAGCAAACAAGGGTGGACAAAAAATAAGAAAGAAAAATTGGAATTTATAAGTCAACATTCGCTGGAAGTCAAAAAAGTCAAAAATTGCCCAAAATGATCATCTGTCACGGTTTGCCCACCAAGTACGATACAAATGTAATATATCGGTCGAGGATATCGCGTCTGGTATTGCAATTCGTGATACTCGAGAACTTTTCATCTATGGTAAATCACTCTCGCATCACGATCTTCGATAACTGGAATTTTTTTACTGCATCCAATGAATTTCAGTCTTTAAATCACGATTTGAGGTACAAGATCTTCTCGATAATCTGTCCACACTATTGGGAGACCAAAAAAGCAAAGATTGATAATGATTGATTCGGTAATTAGTTAGGTAGAATGCTAATAAGAATAATAGGAGGAAACTAGATTAGGAAAGAGATGAGGATGGATAATACTAGAAGGAATATGCAAGAGGAGAAAGGAGAACAAGGGGAGAGTGGCCAGCCGATGGCAAACTCTCCAAATGAGGTGAATCAATAAGACAAAGTGGCCAGCCGATGGCAGACTTTGAATACAACGAGTAACGGACAAGGAATAACGAGGATAACGATAGAACAGTTTATTAGCTTGAAAGTAAGAGTCCTCATTTATGCGGAGCGCCAGCGAGAGGGGGGGCGGGGGGCGGGGTTTATGTGAGTCACCTAACCGTGCCGACACATTGGGGGGGGACACAAAAGGAAACAAGGAAACTGATTACATTACGCGGGCTAACTTCTAGAACAAACCTAAGCAGGGGCACAGTGAATAAAAATTAGCGCTAATGTGCGCGAGCTAGAAGGTAAGAGAGATATGCATAGAAATTAGATAAGGGGGTATTGCGGTTCCTAACTATCGATCCCTTTGGCCTTCTGGGACAGTGATTGGGACGGGAGGACTCCCCCATTCGATATCATGATGGGGCGCCCTCTCTACCATCCCAGGAGGAATCAGAACCGATAGACCATACACGGATAGAATAATGAAGAAGAGATTTGGTTGTGCATTAATTGATTGTGATACTAATCTTGCTAAAAATACTCTAACGAAAATACGAGCCAAAAACGTTCTAGGCTAGAGATGATACGGGGTAAACTGGCAAGGGGGGGGGGGGGGGGAGGAGGATGCAAGCACCCTGGGGTCACCAACATGCCTGCACCTCACGACGAATACGCCTTCTCGCTGGCTCATTTGTCTTGGACGGATGGTACGGCACGTGCCGGCACGGTGGAGGGGCAACGAGAGGGGAGATGGAACTGTAAAGTAAGTGATGGGAAAGTGGAAAAAATGGGAATTGTGAGACATCGTGAACGTAATATTAATAGTTATTGGTTAGAAGGTTAGTTTGAACATGAAAGAAGTCAAACATCACCGGATATAACGTGTAGAAGAGTCACGAGTCTTGACGAAATGCGCGAAGGAGGAGTTCTGGAAAGCAGAGGGGGGGGGGGGGGGGCAGGGGCAGGAATGGCAGTTGGGGCTGTTTATGATTATTCTGTTATCTCGTGAGAGATAAGGCATCTACTTAATTACTGTGCAGGGAACTTATTGGCAGTAAAAATTGAAGTGATAATGATTCCCCGAGTGGTCCGTCTGTGACACCGTGTTCGGTCTAAGAGTAGATTTCGAGGGGATGTTGTTGAATCCTGGGGGTGGAAACGGGATCTCAGTGGGTTGGGGCTGACGGGGCGGAAATTCGGGGCCGTTGTAGGGAGGGAATGTGATGAAACTGTGGGAAGGGGAGTTGTTGTAGTTAGGAGGGGGTGGAGGGAGATGAATGCGAGGGCGATTGTCGATACTCTGGGTATGGCTCCTAGGGGGAAGACCCAGAGGGAGATTAGGCGGGAGAGGGCTATTTTCTGTGATAGGAGGTCGATTCAGCAGAGATTTGTGTCTAGGAGGAGGAGGAGGGGGGTGAGGTCCATTGGGAAAAGGTGGCGTGGCATGTCTGTTGGGTCTGCTCTCAGGAGAGAAGGGATGATGAAGACCATGAGTGTAGTGACCATGAGTGTAGTAAACCTGATTGTTGAATTGAGTGGGCTGATATTGAGATGTTGAATCGAGGATTGGACGGAAATTAGCAGGATAATTGAGATTAGCGGCAGCGTTATTCGTGAACTGAGAATGTGGAACAATGAATTGCTGATTGATGTGAGATAGAGAATCCAGTGGAGGTGGAGGATATGAGATAGACTGTTTCTGAGAGGGAGGATGAGAATGAGCTTGTGGCACTGGGGCTTGTTGGATTGCAGAAGCCAGCTTACTGAAGCTGTCGGACATCTTATCAAACCCTGCAGAAATCTTGGATTCAAACCTATCAAATCGGTCCAGCAGAACATTAGAGGCCTGCCTGAGAGGGACTTTATCAGCAGAGAAATCGTCTGCAGTGTTTTCAACAGTCTCGAGCGGTCGATTGTTGACTTGATGGGGAGATTTAGATTGTATTTGCGAAAAAGCGGGGGAATAACGACTCGAGGCTTGAGAACTGGGGCGACCAAGTGAGCGGTTGAGGTTGTCAGAAAGGGGAAGGAGTCTGTTGCGTATTTCTCTAAGTTGAACTGCACGTTCAACTCCCTTTTTGAGTTCATCTCTGTAGCAGATAGGAGTGGACAAGTAATCTGTCACGCCTTGGCGCACTTCGTCTGCGTACTGGTTGGATTGGGCAGCCTCCTCCAGTTGTTCTATTCTAGTCTGGAGAGTGGTGCAGGCTCTATCAATATCTCTAACATACTGAGTGATATTGCTAATTTCCTCAGCCATTTTGTCGCACAACTCCTCACGTTTTTCGAAATCATCAGGGGCTTGTTTTTCAGGCTCGAGAAAGGCTTGGTTGGTTAGGTGGGGCTCAGAAAGATTGAAAACGGTTACGAGTTGTTTGAAGGCCTTAGTACAGGAACCTTTCAGTTGCGGCATCGCAAGTGGAATGACCGGGAGAAGATTATTAGACGGGTTGGTCTCGGTCGTATGCACCATGATTCGGTAATTAGTTAGGTAGAATGCTAATAAGAATAATAGGAGGAAACTAGATTAGGAAAGAGATGAGGATGGATAATACTAGAAGGAATATGCAAGAGGAGAAAGGAGAACAAGGGGAGAGTGGCCAGCCGATGGCAAACTCTCCAAATGAGGTGAATCAATAAGACAAAGTGGCCAGCCGATGGCAGACTTTGAATACAACGAGTAACGGACAAGGAATAACGAGGATAACGATAGAACAGTTTATTAGCTTGAAAGTAAGAGTCCTCATTTATGCGGAGCGCCAGCGAGAGGGGGGCGGGGGGCGGGGTTTATGTGAGTCACCTAACCGTGCCGACACAATGATCAACCAAAATCTATCCTGAAGCTACAGTATTTTGGAAGATTCATGGATCGAGTCAAACTTCCGCAGCTACTGAACTCGGAAAGGGTCCGGAGCATCTATGAGGAAATCACAACCGATTTGAAAAAGATTCCCAGAATTCAGATCAGTTACTCTTTATCTGATTCGACATCGCGATTCCTGTGCAATTACGGTAACTTATTGAGGAATTTGAACACGGTCGAAATTGACCGAATCTTAAATTCGCCTTGCGATTGTGACCGATTTCCCGAATTCATTAATCCTCACTACAAGCACATTTGCACTGGAGACACTCGAATTATCTGGGTCTCTGAGCTCCGGAGTGTTTTCGAGAAGGGAACCAAATTCAGATTGCGATCATTCGTCGATAAGCAAACTGTTGAAGAGGCTATTTTAGTTTCTTGTGAGATATTACTCGAGTGCATGATTCGCAAATATCGGCCTTCAAAAGCCAAGATCGCCGGTCTCCGTAGCAAATTTACTGAAATCGTTACTAATAAAATAAATGCTTCTTCTCGGAAGATCAATTTTTCACAAGAATATATCCCCTTCGGTAACCTTAATCGCAAGATGTCGGAGTTTCACAGAGATTTCGTTATTACCATGGTCGACAAAGCTTCTGGAAATTATGCATTCACTTGTAAGAAATTATACCTTGAATTCATGGAAAAGGAACTTAATACAACTAGTAATGGTGATAGAACTTATCAGATCAGAGATCAACTTGATTCTGATGAGATCAAAGTAAAACATGAGCGATTCACTCGTAGTTTCGGAATCACCGGCCAAGCTGATGGAAATCTTCCCAAAATTTACGGTATTCCGAAGATGCATAAAACCCTATAAAATTTCGATTCATCACTGGTGCACACGATAGTACGCTAAAGCCATTGTCGGTTGAGTTGCAAACGATCCTCAGGTTCCTACATGGACACTTCAGAAGATACTGTAACAACATTACTAGCCATGACAAAATCAATCGATTCTTCTCAATACAAAACACTTTCAAAGATGTTCAGCAATTGAGTACTGTTAATAATCCTGACTGTAAGATCTTCTGTGCTGATTTTTCATCTCTATTCACAATCTCCCACACGATGTTGTAAAGGACAAACTATTCTATCTTTTCGATCTATTGTTTAGAAATGCAGGCTCTGAATACCTTGTTGTCCAAGGCAGAAATGTCAGATATGATAGAAACAATTCAAGCATTGCTGGTCGATCATATCATAAGAATGATCTGAAACTCATTGTTGATTTTATACTTCAAAACTCATTCGCATACTACGGAGGTAGACTCATCAACAGAATAAGGGTATTCCGCAAGGTAACAATGCATCTCCACAAATTGCGGATCTCACTCTGGCAGTGATGGAGTTCCAATACATCCGTAATAATATCAGAATTGGCCATCCGCTCTCTTTCTCATTAAACCGAACATTCCGATATATCGATGATCTCTTCCACATATCGGACAGAGGGGATGAGTTCGTGCGTTTAACATCGGACATGTATCACCATTCTCTACCATTAGTGCAGACAGACTCAGAGCCTACTGAAGCGGCGTTTCTTGATCTATCGATTTGCGTCACTCAGTCTGGACATATTCAGACGTCTTTATACAATAAGACAGATGATTACTCATTCTCAGTTATCAGATACCCACATTTTGAATCTAATATTCCTATCAGTATGGGTCTCAATACAATGCATGGAGAGATCGTTAGAATCTTTCTCTCTGACCATGTGACCTCTAGTGATCTACCCTCTTCCCACCGTTGCCTCCTCTCCCTCCATTCTCTCACTCTCACTAGGTCTCTCCCCTACTCACACCGTTTGGTTTACACAAATTATGATATTGTTAGTTGCTTGTTTTTATTGTCGCGTCGCGAAGATCTACTCAATTCCCCATCTTTTGTTTCCTCACTCACGTTGGGCATCGTACTGATGAGGTTCACCCTTCGTGAGGCGGTCGGATGTCTACGACCTAATGAACCGAAACATCCGGCCGCGTTATCTAGGAAGTGTTTTTGTCTATTCCCTACGATTCCCCTAGGCAGTTTCCTAATCTTCCCTTCCCCGAACCTTGTTTCATTACAATTTTTCGTGGTGTGGAACTATCAGGGAAGATGAAAACTTTTATTGAAAAAAAAAATCAGTTTTGACCAACTTTATCGATTTTTCATGCAATTTCAAACTTGATATTTCCTCTCGTCATTTTAATGTTAGTCCTCAGCAAGGACTTGTTCGGAAAAGTAACTTTGAAAGCCAGGAGCGCGCGCCGAAAATGGAACACTCGATGAAAATCGAGTGAAAATCGTCCAAATCGCTATTCGGGCGGGTGGCAAGTATATGACAAATATCGGCGAGTACTAGCGGATAGATGTGCAGTGTGTAGAAAACAATGACGCGTCTTCCTGAAGTTGGTAGAACCTGGCAGCACCAAAAGCCGCGTTTTAGTGCTTAGTTTTCGGAGGTACATTTTCCGGATTTAAAGGGTTTCGGGGTTTAGTAAATAGTTGTGGCGTATCGTGTTGAAAAAGAAAGTTGTAGAGCTCGCTGAGACGCATCGATAGTTCGTGGAGATGAAGGGTTTCCATGCGAAAGAAGCATAACACGGACGGGTAAATACGCATTTTTGGAGTTTACCGATACTTAATATGGCCAATTTTCGCATCCGCAAGTTAATACACCAGAACCGAATGGAATAAATGATTTTGCTCGGCATTGCTATTACTCGGGGAAAGTATCCGGGGTGTTCGGGATTGCAACGAAATCATGGCGCAGGTGGTTAGCGGTTAGACTAGCGCCCGCCACCCCCGGGTTCGAATCCTGTCCGGAACAAAAACTTTTGCTCGGCCTCGCAAGTATCCGGAACGTGTCCGGGGTGGTCGGGAGCGTGCGTAATCATGGCGCAGGTGGTTAGAGCCTAGACTGGCGTTCATGACCCCCGGATTCGAATCCTGACCAAGACCAACCTATTGCAAAGTATCAGACCGTGTGCGGGAAGGGTGCCTAGCGTGCAAACACCCCCGGGTTCGACTCCTCGCCGGAGCACAATGTTTTGCAAAAAAAATTTCGGCTAGAAAAATAAATTTTCAGGATTAAAAAATCACAAAAAGTATCAATAAACCTACGGCTTGCCCGTAGTGAGCGCCGCTCGGCTAGTTACCCCTACATAAAAGAACGTCGATGCCAAATTGACCAAGCGCAGGGAAAAGTTTTGGGCGAGGTGAAAGATTTGGCAAATATGTGGGTCATATGCAACTTTCGAAGGCGCATCTTTTTTTTAAAAATTTTTTTCGGCTAGAAAAATTAATTTTCACTGACCAAAAATCACAAAATGTATAAATAAACCTACGGCTTGCCCGTAGCGAGCGTAGCTCGGCTAGTTCGCCCTATATAACAATTTCCCTGTCCGAAAATTAACCGGTCGAAGAAAAATACATGGGCAGAACGGGGGAAGAGGGAAAATTATGAGCAACTATATAGGTTTTGTTCTCCGCGTCGCGCATCGAACTGGCCTGGTGGCGAGGGGCTCAGATGACGTCGGGTATTTCAAAGATGACGTCAAAGTCGGGTTTCCAAAGTTTCCATTTTTCGACCCTTCAACTGATGTGTTTCCCCCTGAATGGAAACCTATACATATGGGTCGTATTTTGAAGCTCTCGGCGAGTTCTACAAGAAAAAAAAGTTATCAATTTTGAAGGCGTAGGACCACTCTGAAGCCAGATATGGCCGGTAAAAATTTTGACATTTGGCAAAACCGCTATTTGGGCGGGTGGTAAATATACACGCGGGGAAAACACCGGGGAATTGATGGTTGCTTTGGAGGAGTCGATAACTTAGGCGGCTGAGTAGCATCTGTTTCCGTGAGGTACTATCAGGCGAAAAACGGCGTTTTTCGCCGAAATTCTCCGAGTTCGTGCACCTCGCTCGGCTATATGCGGTGATAGTGCCTAATGAAGTTGATGAACGTGTAGAGTGACCCGAGACGGTTCGAACGGTGTTTTGTTGAAGCTTTTTATTGAGTTTAAAGGTTGGTGTAGTGGTTACAAGAGGTGCAACAGTGTTTGCAACAATTTTCGCGTACTCGGATTGTGTCATGGAGTGGTCGGGCAGTATCCTGATA
The DNA here is from genome assembly GCA_036245825.1 of Pristionchus entomophagus. Classification (NCBI taxonomy): domain Eukaryota; kingdom Metazoa; phylum Nematoda; class Chromadorea; order Rhabditida; family Neodiplogasteridae; genus Pristionchus; species Pristionchus entomophagus. The sequence continues at coordinate 1,760,786 of BTSX01000006.1, forward strand.
CCCGTCAACGTCGAAGCCGACCCACCCACGACCCCCAAACCTGGAATGGCAACGCGGATCGTGCCGGATCGTGCGCGTTCACTGTTGCTCGCCCGATCTTCGGCTCAAGAGGGCCGATAGCGCGTCCATTCGATGTGCTCAGTCTGGCGTTCATCAGCACCCGGGTTCGACTCCCCGTCGGTGCACCATCTTTTGCAAACTTTTTTCGGGCAAGAAAAACATATTTTTAGGTTTAAAAAATTACATTTTCCCAACAAATACTCACGGTTTACCCGTAGCGAGCGCAGCTCGGCTAGTTCGCCTATAGATAAAAGAACGTTGGGCGGCAAATTTACGGGTCAAAGCAAATGGGTCGTGTGGGCCGGAGGTGCGGTGCAAGGTTTAGGAATTAGTAGGGTAGGTACTTTGGATGGTGCCGGATCGAATGGCACTACTGCCGAGCCGATCAGATGACGTTGGGTAGGTCAAAGATGACGTCAAAGTTGGGACACTCAACTTTTTCCGTTTTTCGACCCTTCAACTGACTGTCCAGCGCGCCCCCGTGAACCAAAACCCTTACAATAGGGTCGATTTTGAAAGCCCTCGACCAGCGCTACAAGAAAAAAAAGTCAGCAAAACTGAGTATCGACCTCGTAGGACCCCGCTGAAGCGAGATATGGCCGGGTGAAGTTTCGGCGTGTTGTGCAATCGGTATTCAGGCGCTTGGAAAGTACATGGTAAATATAGGAAAGTACTAGACAATAAATGTATTAGGTGGGAAATCATCGGGGAATCGATGACTTCTTTGATTGAATTGATTAGAGCAAAGGCGGCTGAGCAGCATCTGTTTCTGTGAGGTATTATCGGGCAAGAAATGACGGGTTTCCACCGATTTCGGTCACCGTTCTTGGTTCAACGAGGGGGGAGTGCCAAATAGAGTTGACTCTCATGTAGAGTGACCCGTGACGGTTTGAACCGTGTTTTGGTTGAAGGGGTTTATTAAGTTTAAAGCGTGGTGTAGTGGTTGCAAGATGGGGAATCGGATCGTGACAGCGCGGGTTCGAATCCCCACCTGTGCAAAGTGTTTTGCAATAACTTTCGCGTGCTCGGGTCATGTGAGGGAGTGGTTGAGGAGTGTCAATACAGGCGTGATTGTGTTTCAGACTGAAAGTTTAACAGAACTAGGTCGTAATGCGCCGATCTGCACGGGTATCGATGGGGATCTCTAGCCGTGGAGTGGAGCATTCAAAAGGCTAGACAACTCACTCAAATGAAAACAAAACTTACGGCGTACCCCTAGCGAGCGTAGCTCGGCTAGTGTTGACTTATAAATTCCAATTTTTCTTTCTTCTTTTTTGTCCACTCTTGTTTGCTGGAATTGGTCTGGAATTTCCTGGTGAAATAATTCTCTAAACTGGAGAAAAAAGAAAGCAATAAATATGAAAATTTAAAATAAACGAGTGATTACGGTAGGAATTACCTACCTACTCCAAACTACCGTAATCACTGAATTTGAGCTCTCATTTTCTCCATGTTAGAGAAATATTTCACCAGGACATTCCAGGCCAATTCCAGCAAACAAGGGTGGACAAAAAATAAGAAAGAAAAATTGGAATTTATAAGTCAACATTCGCTGGAAGTCAAAAAAGTCAAAAATTGCCCAAAATGATCATCTGTCACGGTTTGCCCACCAAGTACGATACTTGTGCCGAAAAATTGACGAAAAATGGAATCCTAATAACCCAGATAGCAATAACCCAGCGCTACCGTAACCCGAAACGTACCCACGACGGTCTCTCCAGCCTGGTACCACATCGCGACGTACTGATCGGTGTTCTCGCCTGCGAGCGTGTCGAGCGACCTGAATAGATACTGTAATCGTCTGAACAAAGAATACCACAAACCCAGTCCAAGACTACCACGGTCCAGCTCAAAAAACCACCGTAATGTACCGTACCTCTGGCTGTACTTGATCCAGTTGTACCAGTAGCCGAGGTTGCGGTGGTCGCCCTTGTACTGCAGCACCTGCGATGGAATACAGTAAGCTCTCGGACACGATACAGTAACCCAAGACCCCTGGATTAGTCCCAGGCTACCACACCTCCACCACCACCCTGGTACCGTACCTGAATCTGGCCTCCGATGTCCTTGGTCAGCTCGGACTTCAGGTAGGGGAACGAGCACTCGACCACTCCTGCAGAGATCAAAGATCAGTTACCCTAACCGAATGACCACAGCATCTCGGGGAAGGGCGCGCCGATGCCCACGTGTCCTCCTTGGCCGGTGGGTTCGCCCTGGTCTTCTGTCGATCACATGCAAAAAAAACAAAGATCAGATACCAAAACGAAGACCTACAGATACTCAAGACCCACAAGGTACCGTACCAGGGTTGGTGAATTCGAATCGAATCCTCGAGTACCCGACTGAGATTCGACTCGAATCCAAAAGTGGAATTACTCGACAGAGGCAATTATCCGATCGGGTACCCGACCGAGAAAAAGAAGATTCGAATCCGGGTTCGAATATCGAGTACCCGGATTCGATCGAATCCTGTGTTGAGAGAGCTCTAGCAGCTGTCATGTGAACAAGCTCTAGTGTTCGAGAGAATCGTCTCTTGGCTTATTGGGTGTGTTCTTCTCGTACCAACCATTTGCCGCGTGTTCAATGCCGCCTTTTCCTATTTCATTTTTGCTCATTTTTTGCTTCATTTTCTAGCGTGCAGAAGATGGCTCCAGAACAAATGAATAATAACAAAAGTGATTAAAGAAGAGCAAAAATGAAATGGGAAAAACCGGCATTGAACTTGCGGCAAATGATTGGTAGGGGAAGAACACAACCAATAAGCCATGAGACGATTCTCTCGAACACTAGAGCTTGTTCACATGACAGCTGCTAGAACTCTCTCAACACAGGATTCGATCGAATCCGACGAAATTCGATCGAATCCGGGTACTCGATATTCGAACCCGGATTCGAATCTTCTTTCTCTCGGTCGGGTACCCGATCGAATCTCAAATCCAATCGAGTCCAAAAGCCATAATTTCTTCTCGGTACTCGAGTGTCGGTTTTATCCGATTTCACCAACCCTATACCGTACCCTCTACCGTACCCTCTACCGTACCCCGGATCAAAGGGACCCAGCGATCCCACCGGGTACCGTACCCCCTACACCCGCAGCTCCGGTCGCTCCGGACACGACGTACCTTGACAGGATTCTCGGGGAAGGGCGCGCCGATGCCCACGTGTCCTCCTTGGCCGGTGGGTTCGCCATGGTCTTCTCTCGTCTGTCGATCCGCTCGGAATGAGCTCTCCCCTCCCGCCCGCCGGCTTTTATAGGCCGTCGAGGGGACGGACACAAAGGATGCAAATCGCTCTAATCTCGTTTAGAGCGACCAGAGTACATTCAAATCGCTAATCTTGTAGAAATATGTGAATTTGACTTTAGAGCGATTAGAGCGATATGCATCCTTTGTGTCCGTCCCTTGACGGCCTATAAAAGCCGGCGGGCGGGAGGGGAGAGCTCATTCCGAGCGGATCGACAGACGAGAGAAGACCATGGCGAGCCCACCGGCCTAGGCTTGACCGCTGGGTCCCTTGGATCCAGGGTACGGTAGATGGTACGGTACCCTGTGGGTCTTGAGTATCTATAGGTCTTAGTTATGGTACCTGATCTTTGATCTTTGCAGGAGCTGGGACAGCAGAAGTTGTACGTCGCGCTCTGGTGCAAGCACGGCAAGCCGATCCACGGACGCGCCAGGAACAACGGAGGTACGGTACCAGTGTTGGGTTACGGTAGTCCAGGTCCAGGTTTTGTTGTTATTCAAGAAGAGTCGTACGACACTCAAGTGTTTTTTCCCTCATATAAACATGAATTTATCAATTTTTTGAAACTGAACATCCCAAAAGTATAATATTGAATGTGACTAGACAGACAGCACTTAATACAACGTTGAAAATTTTTCGGCATTAAACGCTGATATCACGAAATTTGTTTAACAAAGATATGTAATTGAATAATTTGAATTATTGTTAATATAATAATTAATTGGCGAGTTACCACTAAAGAAAGACATATTAATTTTTATCGATATTTAAACAGAGCGATTGTACACTTCACTTCAGTCATTCTTCGATCTCGAAATGTTATCAGAAGATACCTTGGAAAGAATAATTGATGAAGGATGGGAGGATGGGATCTATGAGGAAGAACAAAACATGGAAAGAATACGTTCTAATATTGAAAGAGAACGGATGAAGAATTCCGAATATATCCCCTTCAAGCTCATCGACGTTCTCAAGGGCGATTTTTCCATCAGAAATATTCAAGACCTGTTGTGGAAGGTGAGTAGAACGATCAAGTAGTATTGTCGACTTTCTGATCGGATTCAAAGACAATTAACGAAATTCAGGCAGATGGTGTGTCAGTGTGTGACGCCTTTGAATATAAGAAGGGAGGCCATGAAAGAAGAATTCAATTCCTAGAAGATGTATCTGTTAGCAGATCCGGAACATGTGCAACTCGTCGGAGGAAAGGGGTTAGTAGTAGTGTTATCTTCGGAATTCAATAATAATCTTCGCTCAGGAGAGGAGATGTAGAAGGAGCCTCCATGTCATGAATCCCAACCATAATTGTGCACTTCCAATAATCAAATCTCGTGGAGGAGGACGTCACATTATCGAGAATATAATTATTTATTGGCTTATGTAAATTTTCAATCCATGTTGATAATTCCAAAGATAAATTTGTATTGTTATTATCATTGATATCAGTCACTCCATAACAATATCAGTTCCATCATAATAATTTCAAATTCTTTTCTCAATACCAGTGTTTGATTTTTTTTTAAAGCATCTTTAAAGTGTCCTTTCTCAGCTTCTCTCGTCATTCAGTCTGTACGAATGCCTCCTCGTGTCATAGTTGTCGATATGTGTCATCTCTTTGCCGATAGAGCTGCGGAACAAGGCAACGTAGTCCGGTCCGTGAATTGCCTCGATAGTGCTTTGCGCACAGTCAGCAAATAATGTCCTTTAGAACAGCCATAATTGCACATGTGATGTACACGTTTCGTTTCAGTATCCGTCGTAAACATTTGGACATCGGTGTCATCCTGGAGTTTCATGTTCCGGATGGCGCAGATCAACGCGAGGTCCGGGATGCAGTCTTTCATGAAATCGCGAGGGTCATCGAAGAACAACGTATTGAAGACCTTTCCGAAGAGATGTGATAATACTCTTACATTTACATTTACATTTATCATGTCAGGCAGTTGACGCCAGATGGGGATGGATGGTTTCAGATAGGTTTCGGGTCGGTTCTTCGTTCGAGAGAGAATCATTTCGTCTGGGTGGGGGTCAAGGGATCGGTCTTCTTTCCATTCACAGACCCAAGAGATTGGCTGGAGAACGGTTGCGATCATCCAGGACGATAGGACTTGATGTAGAGTGTTCATTGTTGATGATGGAAGAAGGCTCCCGTGATTTTAGAACTGAGTATACTCTTAACAATTGATAAACAAATTATTCTCTTCACTACTAGCATCACACAATATCTGTCGTTGATGACTACACACCCATATCTATGGCATAAATCATTTAATAAAACTTTTTTAAAAATAAAACTTGGAAAACCCGTTAAAAAGATGGGGATGCCGTCGCCTAAGCCTAAGTTGCCTAGTTCCACGCCTTCGCCGTCAGCCTGTGAAGCCAGAAATTATTATGATGGAACTGATATTGTTATGGAGTGACTGATATCAATGATAATAACAATACAAATTTATCTTTGGAATTATCAACATGGATTGAAAATTTACATAAGCCAATAAATAATTATATTCTCGATAATGTGACGTCCTCCTCCACGAGATTTGATTATTGGAAGTGCACAATTATGGTTGGGATTCATGACATGGAGGCTCCTTCTACAGAGCGCTCTCCTGAGCGAAGATTATTATTGAATTCCGAAGATAACACTACTACTAACCCCTTGCACATGTTCCGGATCTGCTAACAGATACATCTTCTAGGAATTGAATTCTTCCTTCAGGGCCTCCCTTCTTATATTCAAAGGCGTCACACACTGACACACCATCTGCCTGAATTTCGTTAATTGTCTTTGAATCCGATCAGAAAGTCGACAATACTACATGATCGTTCTACTCGCCTTCCACAACAGGTCTTGAATATTTCTGATGGAAAAATCGCCCTTGAGAACGTCGATGAGCTTGAAGGGGATATATTCGGAATTCTTCATCCGTTCTCTTTCAATATTAGAACGTATTCTTTCCATGTTTTGTTCTTCCTCATAGATCCCATCCTCCCATCCTTCTTCAATTATTCTTTCCAAGGTATCTTCTGATAACATTTCGAGATCGAAGAATGACTGAAGTGAAGTGTACAATCGCTCTGTTTAAATATCGATAAAAATTAATATGTCTTTCTTTATTGGTAACTCGCCAATTAATTATTATATTAACAATAATTCAAATTATTCAATTACATATCTTTGTTAAACAAATTTCGTGATATCAGCGTTTAATGCCGAAAAATTTTCAACGTTGTATTAAGTGCTGTCTGTCTAGTCACATTCAATATTATACTTTTGGGATGTTCAGTTTCAAAAAATTGATAAATTCATGTTTATATGAGGGAAAAAACACTTGAGTGTCGTACGACTCTTCTTGAATAACAACAAAACCTGGACCTGGACTACCGTAACCCAACACTGGTACCGTACCTCCGTTGTTCCTGGCGCGTCCGTGGATCGGCTTGCCGTGCTTGCACCAGAGCGCGACGTACAACTTCTGCTGTCCCAGCTCCTGCAAAGATCAAAGATCAGGTACCATAACTAAGACCTATAGATACTCAAGACCCACAGGGTACCGTACCATCTACCGTACCCTGGATCCAAGGGACCCAGCGGTCAAGCCTAGGCCGGTGGGCTCGCCATGGTCTTCTCTCGTCTGTCGATCCGCTCGGAATGAGCTCTCCCCTCCCGCCCGCCGGCTTTTATAGGCCGTCAAGGGACGGACACAAAGGATGCATATCGCTCTAATCGCTCTAAAGTCAAATTCACATATTTCTACAAGATTAGCGATTTGAATGTACTCTGGTCGCTCTAAACGAGATTAGAGCGATTTGCATCCTTTGTGTCCGTCCCCTCGACGGCCTATAAAAGCCGGCGGGCGGGAGGGGAGAGCTCATTCCGAGCGGATCGACAGACGAGAGAAGACCATGGCGAACCCACCGGCCAAGGAGGACACGTGGGCATCGGCGCGCCCTTCCCCGAGAATCCTGTCAAGGTACGTCGTGTCCGGAGCGACCGGAGCTGCGGGTGTAGGGGGTACGGTACCCGGTGGGATCGCTGGGTCCCTTTGATCCGGGGTACGGTAGAGGGTACGGTAGAGGGTACGGTATAGGGTTGGTGAAATCGGATAAAACCGACACTCGAGTACCGAGAAGAAATTATGGCTTTTGGACTCGATTGGATTTGAGATTCGATCGGGTACCCGACCGAGAGAAAGAAGATTCGAATCCGGGTTCGAATATCGAGTACCCGGATTCGATCGAATTTCGTCGGATTCGATCGAATCCTGTGTTGAGAGAGTTCTAGCAGCTGTCATGTGAACAAGCTCTAGTGTTCGAGAGAATCGTCTCATGGCTTATTGGTTGTGTTCTTCCCCTACCAATCATTTGCCGCAAGTTCAATGCCGGTTTTTCCCATTTCATTTTTGCTCTTCTTTAATCACTTTTGTTATTATTCATTTGTTCTGGAGCCATCTTCTGCACGCTAGAAAATGAAGCAAAAAATGAGCAAAAATGAAATAGGAAAAGGCGGCATTGAACACGCGGCAAATGGTTGGTACGAGAAGAACACACCCAATAAGCCAAGAGACGATTCTCTCGAACACTAGAGCTTGTTCACATGACAGCTGCTAGAGCTCTCTCAACACAGGATTCGATCGAATCCGGGTACTCGATATTCGAACCCGGATTCGAATCTTCTTTTTCTCGGTCGGGTACCCGATCGGATAATTGCCTCTGTCGAGTAATTCCACTTTTGGATTCGAGTCGAATCTCAGTCGGGTACTCGAGGATTCGATTCGAATTCACCAACCCTGGTACGGTACCTTGTGGGTCTTGAGTATCTGTAGGTCTTCGTTTTGGTATCTGATCTTTGTTTTTTTTGCATGTGATCGACAGAAGACCAGGGCGAACCCACCGGCCAAGGAGGACACGTGGGCATCGGCGCGCCCTTCCCCGAGATGCTGTGGTCATTCGGTTAGGGTAACTGATCTTTGATCTCTGCAGGAGTGGTCGAGTGCTCGTTCCCCTACCTGAAGTCCGAGCTGACCAAGGACATCGGAGGCCAGATTCAGGTACGGTACCAGGGTGGTGGTGGAGGTGTGGTAGCCTGGGACTAATCCAGGGGTCTTGGGTTACTGTATCGTGTCCGAGAGCTTACTGTATTCCATCGCAGGTGCTGCAGTACAAGGGCGACCACCGCAACCTCGGCTACTGGTACAACTGGATCAAGTACAGCCAGAGGTACGGTACATTACGGTGGTTTTTTGAGCTGGACCGTGGTAGTCTTGGACTGGGTTTGTGGTATTCTTTGTTCAGACGATTACAGTATCTATTCAGGTCGCTCGACACGCTCGCAGGCGAGAACACCGATCAGTACGTCGCGATGTGGTACCAGGCTGGAGAGACCGTCGTGGGTACGTTTCGGGTTACGGTAGCGCTGGGTTATTGCTATCTGGGTTATTAGGATTCCATTTTTCGTCAATTTTTCGGCACAAGTATCGTACTTGGTGGGCAAACCGTGACAGATGATCATTTTGGGCAATTTTTGACTTTTTTGACTTCCAGCGAATGTTGACTTATAAATTCCAATTTTTCTTTCTTATTTTTTGTCCACCCTTGTTTGCTGGAATTGGCCTGGAATGTCCTGGTGAAATATTTCTCTAACATGGAGAAAATGAGAGCTCAAATTCAGTGATTACGGTAGTTTGGAGTAGGTAGGTAATTCCTACCGTAATCACTCGTTTATTTTAAATTTTCATATTTATTGCTTTCTTTTTTCTCCAGTTTAGAGAATTATTTCACCAGGAAATTCCAGACCAATTCCAGCAAACAAGAGTGGACAAAAAAGAAGAAAGAAAAATTGGAATTTATAAGTCAACACTAGCCGAGCTACGCTCGCTAGGGGTACGCCGTAAGTTTTGTTTTCATTTGAGTGAGTTGTCTAGCCTTTTGAATGCTCCACTCCACGGCTAGAGATCCCCATCGATACCCGTGCAGATCGGCGCATTACGACCTAGTTCTGTTAAACTTTCAGTCTGAAACACAATCACGCCTGTATTGACACTCCTCAACCACTCCCTCACATGACCCGAGCACGCGAAAGTTATTGCAAAACACTTTGCACAGGTGGGGATTCGAACCCGCGCTGTCACGATCCGATTCCCCATCTTGCAACCACTACACCACGCTTTAAACTTAATAAACCCCTTCAACCAAAACACGGTTCAAACCGTCACGGGTCACTCTACATGAGAGTCAACTCTATTTGGCACTCCCCCCTCGTTGAACCAAGAACGGTGACCGAAATCGGTGGAAACCCGTCATTTCTTGCCCGATAATACCTCACAGAAACAGATGCTGCTCAGCCGCCTTTGCTCTAATCAATTCAATCAAAGATTGCACAACACGCCGAAACTTCACCCGGCCATATCTCGCTTCAGCGGGGTCCTACGAGGTCGATACTCAGTTTTGCTGACTTTTTTTTCTTGTAGCGCTGGTCGAGGGCTTTCAAAATCGACCCTATTGTAAGGGTTTTGGTTCACGGGGGCGCGCTGGACAGTCAGTTGAAGGGTCGAAAAACGGAAAAAGTTGAGTGTCCCAACTTTGACGTCATCTTTGACCTACCCAACGTCATCTGATCGGCTCGGCAGTAGTGCCATTCGATCCGGCACCATCCAAAGTACCTACCCTACTAATTCCTAAACCTTGCACCCCACCTCCGGCCCACACGACCCATTTGCTTTGACCCGTAAATTTGCCGCCCAACGTTCTTTTATCTATAGGCGAACTAGCCGAGCTGCGCTCGCTACGGGTAAACCGTGAGTATTTGTTGAGAAAATGTAATTTTTTAAACCTAAAAATATGTTTTTCTTGCCCGAAAAAAGTTTGCAAAAGATGGTGCACCGACGGGGAGTCGAACCCGGGTGCTGATGAACGCCAGACTGAGCACATCGAATGGACGCGCTATCGGCCCTCTTGAGCCGAAGATCGGGCGAGCAACAGTGAACGCGCACGATCCGGCACGATCCGCGTTGCCATTCCAGGTTTGGGGGTCGTGGGTGGGTCGGCTTCGACGTTGACGGGTATCAGGATAATGCCCGACCACTCCATGACACAATCCGAGTACGCGAAAATTGTTGCAAACACTGTTGCACCTGCGGGGATTCAAACCCGCGTGGTCAGGATCCGAGCCCAATCTTGTAACCACTACACCAACCTTTAAACTCAATAAAAAGCTTCAACTAAAACACCGTTCGAACCGTCTCGGGTCACTCTACACGTTCATCAACTTCATTAGGCACTATCACCGCATATAGCCGACGGAATAATACGTAATCTTCATTAACTCGAACGGGCGCGCAGCGACCGAATAACATAAATGTATATATATGTTTTGCGTCGTATCTATTGGGTCTAAATTTACCTTTTTTATGAGGGTTTTCAAAGTTTCTTTTAGTACTGAATTGAAACATAATTCATTCTAAATTTACCTTTTTTTTCTGAGGGTTTGCAAAGTTTTATTCAGTACACGATTGAAACAGAATTCAGTCTAAATATACCTTTTTTTCTGAGGGTTTATCATCGAAAGTGTTCATATTTTATTAGATCCGGCGCGCAGCGACGGAATAATACGTAATCTTCATTAACTCGAACGGGCGCGCAGCGACCGAATAACATAAATATATATATATATATATATATGTTTTGCGTCGTATCTTTTGGGTCTAAATTTACTTTTTTTGTGCCAGGGCGGCCTACCGCCGGGAGCGCATGGCGGAGACTAGTGGTTGGTTTCAAAGGAAGGAGCATCTTGCATTGGATAATTTTTAATATGATAATTTCGGCTAATAATGTTGACTGAAAGCATTCTCAACTTTGTGTCCTCTCTGACCACCTCATTGAGCGCAACTTTGAATAATCCAGAAGAAACTAGGCGATGCTCGAATTTAATTGTTTCGAACTCTGGTTTGATGTGAGTTTCAGCCGCCAGGGCGGCCTACCGCAGTGGTTGGGGGGCGAGCCTTCTTCTACCATCTTGCAAAACATGGTCGATCATGGGGCTCGAACCGGCGATATAGCGGACTTCAGTCAGACACTATGACCAATAGCCTAATATGAATACTTTCGATGATAAACCCTCAGAAAAAAAGGTAAATTTAGACTGAATTCTGTTTCAATCGTGTACTGAATAAAACTTAGCAAACCCTCAGAAAAAAAAGGTAAATTTAGAATGAATTATGTTTCAATTCAGTACTGAAAGAAACTTTGAAAACCCTCATAAAAAAAGGTAAATTTAGACCCAATAGATACGACGCAAAACATATATATACATTTATGTTATTCGGTCGCTGCGCGCCCGTTCGAGTTAATGAAGATTACGTATTATTCCGTCGCTGCGCGCCGGATCTAATAAAATATAAACACTTTCGATGATAAACATTCAGAAAAAAAGGTAAATTTAGACTGAATTCTGTTTCAATCGTGTACTGAATAAAACTTTGCAAACCCTCAGGGAAAAAAAGCTCAATTTAGAACCAATTCTGTTTCAATTCAGTACTGAAAGAAACTTTGAAAACCCTCATAAAAAAAGGTAAATTTAGACCCAATAGATACGACGCAAAACATATATATATATATATATATATATTTATGTTATTCGGTCGCTGCGCGCCCGTTCGAGTTAATGAAGGTTACGTATTATTCCGTCGCTGCGCGCCGGATCAAATAAAATATGAACACTTCGATGATAAACCCTCAGAAAAATAGGTAAATTTAGAAACAATTCTGTTTCAATTCAGTACTGAAAGAAACTTTTAAAACCCTCAAAAAAAAGGTCAATTTAGAATCAATTCTGTTTCAATCGTGTACTGAATAAAACTTTGCAAACCCTCAGAAAAAAAGGTAAATTTAGAATGAATTATGTTTCAATTCAGTACTGAAAGAAACTTTGAAAACCCTCATAAAAAAGGTAAATTTAGACCCAATAGATACGACGCAAAACATATATATACATTTATGTTATATATGTTTTTAGAATCATGTTATTCGGTCGCTGCGCGCCCGTTTGAGTTAATGAAGATTACGTATTATTCCTGTTGTATAGTAATTATGTAATTACCAACAGAACAGTAAACGCACTAAGCGTAAGTAATAAGTGCGACCCAGAACAACACCCCTCACCAGTTGCGTGCCCGTTGGTCCCACCACGATTTCCCTATGTTGCCACGCCAACTACCGTAATATGTGTCCCTCGCTATTTCCTCACAGCGAGGACATAATCTGTTGATTCTTCTCTCTTCCAATCGATAAAGGCTATTATTCTACTGCTCGTCCATCACCACAAGATAGCTGCGTTCACTCCTCACTCCACCACATGGAATAATACATAACATTGGCGTTCTAGGACTCGTCGGACTCGGAGAAAGGTTAGTTTCTCCACCTGTTCATCGGATTTTCTTGTATTTTGTGGTTGTTGTTCACTTTCACAACGCGCGAAACTGCGTTAGTGACCGAGTTTAGTGTGTTCAACTAGGAGTGTACCTCTTGCAAAGGTATTGAGTGATTATTTGTAGTAGCGTAGGCAAACTAATCCCCGATTGGGAAGCCTCAGGTACTCTTGAAGACGTCGACTACTCGTGTTTCTAGTTGCGTTCGCACTGGAAACCATACCCGGTTGGAGACTGTAGTGACTCACCGGTTGAGCGAACACAAACGTGCTACGTGGCTGCGTTTCGTGTTGCGTGTACAAAAGCAGCGAATCTGTGCGCAATCGGTGCCGGTTCGCTTGAGTACGAGTGTCTTCTCTTCTGTCGACCGGATTGCTGTGTGGTGCGTAAATCCTGGATGTGTGTACTGGGTAGCCAAAGCTTCAAGATCTTCCCCTGGCTGTGTGGTCTAGGTAGTCGTGAGCGAGGTGGTTTCCCTGTCCAGCGTTGGCGCAAGTGGTTCCTGCTGCGGTTGTTTTCTTTCTGTCCAGCGTTGGCGCAAGTGGTGCCTGCTGTGGTCGCGTGAACAAAGACAAGCCTGAGTAAGCTGAGATCGCCAAATTTCATCAAGTGCACACGAAGTGCTCGCCGATCTTCAATTTCGTCATAAGTTGAAAGTGTCAACATGAAGGAGGGACCAACAGTGGAAGACCTTATGAAGGCACTGACAGAGCAGAGCAGAACACTGACAGACACTCAGACTTCCCTCGCCGCTCTCATGAGCAAAGTGATCGATCAGTCGCCGAGCCAGTCGTACCAATTGTCGAATGAATTGTCAATGTCGACAGTGAGTGCAATCGAGATGCGTATACTCGAGTTCACTTATTCGCCTGAGGATGGCTCGACGTTCGAGCGATGGTGGAACAGACACGAGGATATCTTCGAGATCGATCTCAAGGACTGGGACGAGGTGAAGAAAATCAGACTGCTTCTCCGACATGTCAGCACGACTGTCGAGAGAACATTCGTGGAGTCTATCGCGCCTACCAAGTCGAAACACATGACACTTGAGGATGTCAAGACAAAGATGACGACATTGTTCGGTGATAACACGTCTCTCTTCGATCGGAGGCGTGCAATGCTCGACCTGAAAATGAGTAAGGAGAACATCCGAGACGTTCGAGCACTCGCAGCACGAGTCAATCAGACAGTCGAGTACGCTCAAGTGAGCGAAGCATCCATCGATGAATGGAAGGTGTTGACCTTCCTACATTCACTCGACCTGTCCAGATACTCCCATGTGCACCTCAAGATGATGCAGACCGCCAAGCAGAAGGGCTTAGCGTGCACACTAGATGATCTGTTGTCAGTATACAATGATCTGTCTCAACTGAAGAAGGATTCGAGAACTATCACAGACTCGAATCACGATGTGTATAGAGTACACAAGAGAGACACGAGAGACCAGAGAGACAACAGAAGGAGAAGTACAGACAGTGAAACGTCCCAGAAGGGAACCACAGACTGTGATCGCTGTGGGAGCGAAGAGCATGATCGCTCCAAGTGCCCGTTTCAAACGTACAAGTGCAATCGATGTGGCTACAAGGGTCACCTCGCCCGAGTCTGCAAGAAAGGCAAGAAGGTCTACACGGTGAAAGTTGCCAGCCTCGCTGCGTGCACTTACCGTATCCAGCTCCAGATCAATGGACAGGCGGCGTCCATGTCGATCGATACCGGAGCAGATGTAACGATCGTCTCTGAGAAATTGTGGAAGCAGCTCGGAATGCCCGACTGCAAGGCAACATTCGGCACTGTGGCGTGCGCGAATGGAGATGATCTGAATCTGAAAGGAAGATTCACTGCCAGGATGGAGTATGGTGGCATCAGTGCTACCAGCGACGTGTATGTGACACACGATCGCAGTGTCTCTCAGTCAGCCAAGAGCGATGAGATGACAGGCATCCTGGGCAAGAAAACTGTCAAGGTCAGAGCACCTGTAACATCAGTCAATGAACAGTTCGTCGCTCAGACAGATGAGCAGAAGAAAAAGCCGGTGTTCGTCGATCAGCCAGTAGATCAGACGGAAAAGGCAGGGTTCTTCTCTCAGTCAGTCAAGCAGATGGAAAAGACAGTGTTCGTCACTTCGGCAGATGAACAGATGGAAAGGCCTGAGTTCGTCGCTCAGTCAAAAGAGCAGATGAAAAAGGCAGAGTTCGTCGTTCAGTCAGTCAAGCAGACAGGAACGGAAGATGAGAGAAATTCCGCACAGTTGCCGGATGTGTCTCCAGAGATGGTGAATGAGGGAACCCCTCTGTGGACCAAGAAGCTGGTCAATGAGGCGAGGCCTCTGTGGATCGACGCTGAGTTCGTCTATCAGCCAACTGAGGGCAACGATAATACGGAGAAGCGTGCACAGATTCTCACAGTGAGAAAAGAATCGATCGATACATGGATATCGATCAACGAGAAGGATGTCGACGAGGTCACCATGCAGCAGAAGAAGAACGGCAAGGCAGCATCGCTCGACAACAAGGAGGCGTCTACACCTCATCAGAAGATCATCGCCAAGAAGACGATCTCGCAGAAGGACGACAAAAAGATCGTCGTCAAGGAAGGATGCGTGAACAAAGATGTCAGCTCTCAATCGTGTTCAATGAAGGATGATTCGACCTTCCAAGAGTGATAATATCATCCGAGAATGATATCCAGACCCAATTTGTTCCTCACCTCACCTCTTTTCCCAAGTTGTTTTTAAGATCGACATGCTGTCAATCTTGAAGGGGAGGTGTTGTATAGTAACTAATATAAGTAATTACCAACAGAACAGTAAACGCACTAAGCGTAAGTAATAAGTGCGACCCAGCACAACACCCCCTCACCAGTCGCATGCCCGTTGGTCCCACCACGAGTTCCCTATGTTGCCACGCCAACTACCGTAATATGTGTCCCTCGCTATTTCCTCACAGCGAGGACATAAACTGTTGATTCTTCTCTCTTCCAATCGATAAAGGCTATTATTCTACTGCTCGTCCATCACCACAAGATAGCTGCGTTCACTCCTCACTCCACCACATGGAATAATACATAACAATTCCGTCGCTGCGCGCCGGATCTAATAAAATATTAACACTTTCGATGATAAACCCTCAGAAAAAAGGTATATTTAGAATGAATTCTGTTTCATTCCTGTACTGAATAAAACTGAAAACCCTAAAAAAAAAAGGTCAATTTAGAACCAATTCTGTTTCAATTCAGTACTGAAAGAAACTTCGAAAACCCTCGGGAAAAAAGGAGCGTAAGTAATTGAACGATATTCCTTCCCCTCCCCTACCGTAACCCTCTCTCCTCCTACCGTAACCCTCTCTTGACTGACCACAGGGTACTTGGGCGCAGACATCATTCTCACAATGGCGATCAGCGAATCCATCCAGAAACAGGCACTCTGCCTGCAATTTATAATTATTTTAATCGCTATGTATCTCAACTCAAGTTTGGTTCAATCCTCTAGATAATTATGTTTGGTAACTGAGTTGATTGAATTGGACGTTTTATCAAGTATTTTCATTCTTATCTCCTTAGTTCTTTTGATGGTGGGGTTGGTGGTTGTGAAAAAAGTATGTAGGTGGACACTTCAGTGATTGATATCTCCCTTCTCTTCTCCTACCTTCTAATTCTCCTAGTTCTAAAACCCTTTCCAATAGCGCTATACGATTGATTCGCCGGCACGATGTATTAAGCATTGGTAGTCCAATTGGTAGAATCCTCGCCCATGTGGCGGGAGGTTCGATTCCCGGCCGGTGGATCATTGTTCCGGTTGTTCAAGTGTATAGTGCTATTGGAAAGTACGGGAACTACATCTGTTATTTGAGAAGTGATAGAGGGGGAGGAAGACGTAGGGAACCGGGAGATGAAGAGATAACGTCGGTTCAAGAGCGACATTAGAGGGAGAGCCGGAGCCACCGATTGGGAAATGCCACACCACGGGACCTATGGCGACCCTTCTGGTCGCAGTTTCTGTCCCGTCTCGTGTAGAGAGCGCCGCGGTCATGAAGTCGCCCTCTCCGCTCCCTTTTTCAGCTTTCACGCTAGAGAGAACCTCTGCAGAAAATTTGGCAAATCCCGTGTCTGCCTAATGCTATTTTTGCACGGGGCTGAATCGACGTGGACGTGGCTATCAACTTATCAGAAATTAGTTTAACCTGTTGTTAGTGACGTCAGTTCGGAGGAATGACGTCAGCCTGTTCAGTCTGTTTGCTGGAGAACGTGTGGCAGGAGCAGGCAGGTGCAGGGGAATAAGTGGGAAGTCGATGGACTATGCACAGTATGTAAGCACTGTCATGGAATAGGGGCTAGTGATGGCAACATCATCGACCTGAACTTACCACCTTTCTACACAACAGCCAGTGAATTGACAATAGCCAATTTGAATGAAACTGGGCTAGTCTAGAGAAAATGAATAGTTGACTTTGCTAGCTATAATATTTAAATGGTTCAGTAAAATAGTCCAACTTCGCCAGATTTTCGCCAGTATGGTGTTAGTATTCGCTCGATAAATCACATTTGCTCCCATGAACCATACATGACGTGAGTCATCAATGAAGCTGCCATTATCTTCCGTAGTCTAACAGATAAATCATGATATCAATTCTACTTGAAACCATCGTTGACCATCATCATCTCTTCTACCATATATCTTAATCATGGAACAGCACCACCACATTGATCTACCGTAGTCCCGGTTCCCCGTACCACGGTGATCTATCGGAATCCTGGCTGGGTACCAACGTTAGAAAATTATAAGAAAAAAAACTCTTCCATTATTATATTCATTTTCGTTCAACGAAAACTCATTCCAGTATACGAGTTTATTAGAGTGCACGATCTACCAAAAATTCGCAACTACCGAAATATTAAAAGAGAATCGGTTATTGAGTGAGGTGAACCTATTGCTAGCTGCACAGAAAACGATGAACAACGAGAACAAATGCATGTGACCATTTAGGAACAATAACAACTGTGATTTAGAATCAATATTGAAAATATAGAATGGTTCTTTAGAGTCGAGTGATCTACTTTCTTCTCTTCTTCTTCGTTTGAGGATGGTCCTGGAATGATATTTAATTAGGAGGAAGAAGAGAAGATAACAATGGAGAGACTCAAAGAGACCAAGAACCAAAGATGGAGTGCATCTCCCCAGAGAATATAAAACGAAATGGTTAAACGCAAAAAAAAACTTCTACATGGAATACCGTTTTCTTTTAAAAATACAGCCATAGACAGTTGGTTTGATGGTTTGTTTTCATCTTTGGCAAGATCCCACTCACATAATCATCAATCTCTTCTTCCTTGATGGGGCGACTGTTGCTGCTCGGTCCCTCGAAATCTCCGCCCTCTGCTGCAGCGGGAACTGGCGAGGAAGAAGGGACAGCGTTAGCTACAAAAACATAACCTTGATATAGATTAAACTAATTACCACGAGAAAAATCTTCTCATTCTTCTCTCATCACGGATGCCATATCCCCGCTTAGAAATGCTACCCGTGGTTTTCAGACGCAAAAGTTGGTTAAAAGATTTTTTTTTAAGTTTGGAAAATGTCGAATGTATCCTGTGTTTTTGAGAAAATCATTGACTTAAAAACATATTTGGATAGTTTTTTCGGTAATTCTTCGGTCCCTGGCCCAGACAATTCTGTGATTACATTCCCTTTCTCCCTTATCTCGATTTCCATTACACCCCTCTCATTTCAATCTGCGCTGTCGCAATTTTGGGTCAGAAACCGAAGAAGTTCCAGTATTTCATCCGTTCCTCCTCTCTTCAAACCTGCCCGAGATGCCGCCTGTCGCAAAGAGAGAGGAGAGGAGACGGAAGAAGAGGAGAAGAGACGATCCCAGTCCCTGATTATCAGGTAATCAGTCAATATTGGCATCGTACAAGAGCGTTGGCAAGATCGACAATTTCTAACAGTCATATACATCGGATTCGAGCAAAACGAGCATTACCTATTGTAAATCGATTAAAAATAGCTTGGAAGTGGAATCGAATATTTTCTTCAATGAACTTCTATCAACCTAATATAAGAACTTGGCTAATTCTTATTATCGAGAACCACTCAGATGTATTAAGGAAGAATGTTCCTTATGAGCCCGTTCGCATAAGAGTCAGACAAAGTCTGGAACATGAAAAAGATAATGTATGCTCAAAAGTTTGCCCCAGGGGTAACTTTTGATTCTGAATCGAATGGCCTTTTCCGTTTTTCGATCTGAACCTTCTGAATCCCGGTACGACCCGACGTCTATTTGGACAAAATCTGTTTCTGCTATATAAAAAAAACTACCCCGGAAAGGTCAAAATGGCCACAAAATCTCGCGTACCCGACCAGAATTTAATTCTCAACAAAATGAAACTTTGGGCAAGGTTCTATTATCCGGTACCGAGTTATGATCGATTTTTGACATAATGTTTCGGCGCAAAAAATACATATACAGTAGAAAGAGCATGTTTTTGTGATCATTTTGATATATGGGATGACGGCTTTTTCAGTCCGCAAAGTTGTTTTTCATCACTTTTAGTATTGAAAATCTGCGATTTTCATAGTTTTTCGAACTTTTTTCTTTCGCGTTGTCAGGATCTCTAGCACAGAAATTCGATTTCTACGTGCAAAAATACCCCCAGAAAATCATATAGTGATGTGTTTTATCGATTATGACTTTTTTGACCCAGAAATGGAACCAAGAACCAGAACCAGGGTCGATAAAGTCATATTTTCAAAAATACATGGCTATATGATTTTCTGGGGGTATTTTTGCACGTAGAAATCGAATTTCTGTGCTAGAGATCCTGACAACGCGAAAGAAAAAAGTTCGAAAAACTATGAAAATCGCAGATTTTCAATACTAAAAGTGATGAAAAACAACTTTGCGGACTGAAAAAGCCTTCATCCCATATATTAAAATGATCACAAAAACATGCTCTTTCTACTGTATATGTATTTTTTGCGCCGAAACATTATGTCAAAAAATCGATCCTAACTCGGTACCGGATAAAAATAGAACCTTGCCCAAAGTTTCGTTTTGTAGAGAATTGAATTCTGGTCGGGTGCGCGAGATTTGTGGCCATTTTGACTTTTTCCGGGGTAATTTTTATCGCAGAACAAGATTTTGGCCAAATCGACTTCGGGTCGTACCGGGATTCAGAAGGCTCAGATCGAAAAACGGTAAAAGCCAATCGATTCAGAATCAAGTTACCCCTTGGACCTACTTTTGACCAAACATTATCTTTTTCATGTTCCACACGCTGTTGGCCTTTTACTGACTCTTAGGCGAACGGGCTCTTATTATGGTTGAATAAACTTACTTAACAGTGTTTTTCTTCAACTTCCTCTGCAATTTGAAGGCCTCAGATTTGTTAATAGGAGCGGAGAGTGCTTCTCGATCCCATCCTCAACATCCTCATTTAGAAAGTGTTTTATGTATATTCCATCTGATTTCTCCAGACAGCTTTCATAATCTTCCTTTTCCCGGACCTTGTTTCATTATAATCAATTATATAATATGCGTGATAAGGGGATCGATACAGATCAGATGTATATTCTCGCCGAAGACCTTCCATGGAATCAACTAACCCTTGCAGATATTTCCATACTCGCTCGTCTCATCGAGATAATTCGTCTCGAACTTGTAAATCTGCACCTCCAACTGTCCCAGTGACTCCTGAATTATTTTCTCATGTTATTCCGAAAATGCTCTTATTTCCAAACCACCTATTCACACCTTGTAAGAAGGTTCATGCAGCGGCTTTACTATCATATCCACGCATAGCCAGAAAGGAGACAATTCTCCCCTCGTCTTCTCTCTAGCTACACATGGAAGAAATACAGTTTACATCAATGACGAGTCTCCCAGTTTCCCTTCTGGCTAACTAGTTTTCGAAATGGACCAACTGAACCATCGAGTGTTCAAATAATGTCGATTAATGCCGACTCGGAACCCAACTCTCCTCATTTCGCGTGCTCTCTCGTATCTCGGACCAGAGAGAGATCACGCGAATTGAGGAGAGTCGTTTCCGTTGGACATCACTAATGAAACTCTCCGTAATTCCCACCTGCATGCTCTTTCTTTTCTCAAAGAGAGCTTCCAATTTCTTTCTAATCTCCTGAGGATCCTGCGACATCTGCAATTAGAATCACGAGTGTGCAAAAACATTCACGCACTCCTCATTTCCCATTTTACCAGACAAACGAGCGTGCAAAATTAGGAGTGTGGGATTTTTTGCACACCCTTTTTGCGTTTCAGTAATGAGGTCAAGGCGCTCTTATTCATACACCTGAGGAAAAAAGAACAGAACGGGCTTTTTCTTTTTATTTAGGGAATCTATCATAATTAAAAGCGAAAATTTTCTCAATTATCTTGAATTCAGTCAATATGAGGCTGTTCGCCTTATTTTCGAGCAAGGTCTGGCACAGCTCAAAATGGTCGATTCCCTGAAACTGTATGTTTTGGGGTTATCGAGGGTGCTGAAGACGATGGTCATATCCATTTTGCCCCTATATGCCTCGTTGGCTCCAGATGACCTGACGTCGAAATCACGTTTTTACGCGATTCTCGGCTCCTGAGGGGGCTAATTTTAGGCTAAGATTGTTTCTGGGGTAGAATTGCATGGCGAACACGCCTGTCTGGTTCATTTTTCATGATTTTCAAAAATAAATTTTAAAAAGTGAAGTTTTCACTGAGTCATTTGTGCCCTGAGCGACCAGGATATATCGATCGGGCGTGACGAGAGGATTCGGAATCTATAATATCATCTTGAAAAACCGTCTGCAACAAATTTGAGCTAACATGAAGTGATCAGAAACGGTCAGGAAATGAGAGTCGATCCCCTTCCCTCCCCCTCCCCGGCCCTCTTCCCGGATCGGATGGGCGAGAGAGTGTGGGGAATCGAGAGAGCGCGCAAGAGAGGAAGAGGAGGGCAGGGGAGAGACTGGTATCCTGGCCGTTTCCAATCACTTCATGTTAGCTCAAATTTTTTGCAGACGGTTTTTCAAAATGATATTATAGATTCTGAATCCTCTCGTCACGCCCGATCGATATATCCTGGTCGCTCAAGGCACAAATGACTCAGTGAAAACTTCACTTTTTAAAATTTATTTTTGAAAATTATGAAAAATGAACTAGACAGGCGTGTTCGCCATGCAATTCTACCCCAGAAACAATTTTAGCCTAAAATTAGCATCCTCAGGAGCCGAGAATCGCGTAAAAACGTGATTTCGACGTCAGGTCATCTGGAGCCTACGAGGCATATAGGGGCAAAATGGATATGCCCATCGTCTTGAGCACCCTCGATAACCCCAAAACACACAGTTTCAGGGAATCGACTTTTTTGAGCTGTGCCAAAGCTGATCGGATCTGTTCGAAAATAAGGCGAACAGCCTCATATAAGCAGATAGACTGCCGAGAAACATTCGTACTCGTTCGCTGAATGACGATCCTCCAAAAAAAGGTATATTTTTTATTCTCGACTACAGCTTGAGAACACTACAAAATGGAAAAGAAGATAATTTATAAGACTCTGAAGCAACAATGGAAGAAAACTTAAAATAAAATCTGATCTCTTGCATAATGAGGATAAATTCTAATTGAAGTGAACACTTCTAGAGATTTAGCAATCTGGAAAACATCACGATCGAAAACAGGGGGGAAATAATTATGAGAACAAACGACAATCAACCGATTTTGAATGTTGATTACATCACAAATCGGTAACGAAAGTTCAATAAACACAGCAGTGGTGCCTAAGTGATTCTGATAGAATAATTTCACTGTCATCTTCCAAATATCGATTCTTACGAGAAATACGGTAGAATGCTGATCCAGACGCCAGCAATCTTGACTTGTGGAGTCTTGAGTGCATCGGTCGCCTGGAAATGATCATGACTCATTGATTCGATTAGTCCCATCTACCGTAATCTATGATAGATCATCTACCGTAATCTATGGTACATCATCTACCGTACCTGATCATGGCTGCTGAACCTGACTACTGCGTCCAGATGGTCATTGTACTCCATTTTGACAATACTCCCGAATCTGAATGAGAGCGGGAATGAATGCTATTTCAGGTCAAACATAAGTAGATCTTGTCTGGAGGCGGGGAACATATTCATCTTACTAACCACAGCACAAACAGATTTTTTAGTTTCAATACCGTCAAGCGGGAGCAAAATGAACAATTTGCAGTATTTGGCAGTATTTAGCAGTAAAAAACAGCCGAGCCTGGCATTTGGCCCAGAGTTGATGAAAAGTTGCAATATTTTGGCTTTGGGCCTTTCAAGTGATTATCTCAAATGTATATCGAGGAAATTTCGATTGCACTTTTCTAAACATGTTAAATCGGAAAAGCGATTTGACGGAGTTTTGTGGCAAGCAAGCGCGGTGTTCTTGAATTCTTTCAATTTCACTGCGTTAGCGTGTTAGAACATACATTGAATGCACCACCAAGTCACTAACGTTCTATTTTTATTTACTAATGCATGTTACAACATCCCTTCGGAGAATTCAAGAAAACCGCGCTTGCTTGCCACAAAACTCGTCAAATGGCTTTTCCGATTTAACATATTTAGAAAAGTGCAATCGAAATTTCCTCGCGATACATTTGAGATAATCACTTGAAAGGCCCAAAGCCAAAAGATTGCAACTTTTCATCAACTCTGGGCCAAATGCCAGACTCGGCTGTTTTTTACTGCTAAGTACTGCCAAATACTGCAAATGGCTCATTTTGCTCCCGCTTGACGGTACAAGTACAAGTGTATCAAGAGCGACGATCCTCCCCTCCCATTGCACCAGTCTATATGCCCCTACCTCCAACACAGTGTCCCTATTATCAAAGTACCATAGGGATACTGAAGGGAGTAATATGTAATCGATAACTCACTGTTGGAAGTACCGTAGGAGGGTTGGATTTGAGGGCAGCCACTGCTCCCTGTCACACACTCGCACTCTCACCTCCTGCAATAAATCAATACTCACACATACCGTACATTCAATCAATGACTTACTGCACCCTCCACTGAATACCCACTCATCAATCAATACACCTACCGTGTTGCCCTTCTACATCCTTACCATGTTCTGGCCTACCGTACTCCCTCGTGTTCCCCATACCTCTGGCTTGTGCTTCTTCTGGAAGGGACTGCAGTCGATCACCCCACCCATCTCCTCACTATCTATCGATCCGGATGAATTCCCGTCGAGACCTCTCTTGCCCTGCGATTACGGTAGCTAGCGAGCATCCAGTGACAAAGGATATCTTCCCCATCAACTATTGTGTTTCGTAACTCCAACTATGCCCTATATATCAAAACTGTTCTCCTCATAACGGGGGAATGGCGTAGGATCGCTCCTCTGACCGGAATTGCGATTTGTGTCAAGTTTAAGTTCAAGTTCAAGTTTTCTCCTCACCTTTCTCGATTCTGCCCGATGGATGGATTGATCTGCTCTGAGTGGCGGGGGAGGGGGAGGGGGTGGATGGGAGAGGAGAGAGATGAGATCAGTCGGATTCATCTCAATCGATCGATTGTCGTCGCGTACATTAGTTGTATCCACCTGATATGTATATCATTATTCATCGAGATTCATCTTTCTGGCACTAGTTCTGGAGTCCCCCAACGAGATTTATGCATTCGTTACATGAATGGATTGAGAGCTGTGTAAGAATAAACAGCGTATTGTAGTCCACCCCCAGTCCTCACTGACCTTGATAGTCTCCCTCTTCGTCTCCTTCTCCTTTCTCGCCATTTCATCCAGCGTACACTTCAATTCCCACAGATCCTGCAAACGATATCACCAATCACCCAACAATGAGTCACTCAAGCGAGAATTATTTAATACATCAACTTAAATAATACATTACATCACTTTCTAATCAATAAATTCATCGATATCAATACCTTGAATGGGATAAACGAATAGTTGCTGTCGGGTTCGGATGCCCAGAACTCTCTGTTCCCTTCGACGCTGAAGTATCCCCTTTCGATGGAGAGTCGGGCCTTCAAATCAATGTACGAATCGTTTATTCGACCATCAAGATTGTAGCCTGTCCATCAATGCCACTATTCACACTCATAATCTCCACGACATAATTGCCCCTCTAACAAGACTGGTCTACCTCTTGATTTCCCCATATCTCTACCGTAATACCCGACCACCGTATAACCCATTTATTGATTGATCTAGCCCATTCAGGCTACCGTAATCCCCCCTTACATCCTGCGGTCTGCCGAAGGTCACGTATCCATAGTGGCTGATGCCTCGGCGAGTGTACTTGCTGAAGACGGACGAGTGATTGAGTACCACTCCGCAGGCACTGAAGAGAGAGAGAGATAGATGGGAAGCATTCTTATCTATAAACCGCAAAAGTCTATGTTGGTCTGTCCCCCGATTGCAAAGTTGTCTCCTCCGCCCTCTCTCTATATAGTCGAATACTGTTCAATTAGAAGTCACACTAATGGGAAACCGCTGGTTATAGAAATGGGGGAGGGAGGGGAAGATGATAGTGGCATACTGCAATGTCGAATAGGTTGCGTTCACAGATGAAATGAATCCGTAAAATCAACGGTATGCAGCTTCTCCCATTGGGTTCTGAAGCAATGCCTCCCTTGACTGAAACTGTATCTACCCCCTCTTCCCTCTCCTCCTCCTCTTCCCTCTCCTCCTCCTCCTCCCTCTCCACCCCCCTCCTCTTCCTCCCTCTCCCCCTCTCCCAACTCACTCCTGTATCGACATCATCGCTGTCTTCTCCAATCCCACCCCCGTCGCCATTTGAAGATACACGTCGTATGGTGGCTGAATCGATAAAAATTAAGTACCATAGTGATTAGCGTACCATCTCTATGCTGATCGATCAAGCGAATTCAGGCTACAATGTAATCCCTTTCTCGATTGATCAACCGAAAACTGGCCCACGATGTAAACCCTTTTTATCGATTAGAATCATTCTACCGTAAGCTCAGCCAACCGATGACTGCCCCTTACCGAAACAGGAATGGCGTGTCCGTCCACACGACAGCCGTTGCTTGCGGCCAAGGTCCTCTTCGCCTGAGAATCGAGTAATCAATACTATCGTATCCCTCTCCCCATCATCCGCACCGATCGACACTACCGTAATCTCCCAATCCTACCCCCCCCCCCTCTCCATCTATGGATACAGTGCTCGAGCACCAAATCGATCTGTCGCGCACAGTATCATCCATCACCCATTCCCGGATACAGTAATCGATCGGCCGCTACTACTGTATCTCTCACCCCTTCCCTCGCGAACCGACCACAAATCGATCGATGCTACGGTCTGACTTCGAAGATCTTGCACCATCAATATGTCGATCGATGCTACTGTACCCCCCCCCCCCTGAGTTACCGTACATCACGAGAGTCAGCGAAGCGAAGGACGAGATACTCGTGTGGTCGATGAGTGGGGTAGGGAGAGTCGAACACGGCAGCGCCAACACTGCAATGCACCCATCAACATCCTACTCCCCCACCCGCGATACCGTACGCCGCTCACATAATCGATATAGACGTATGCTCCTGGTTGTTAATGATCAACCCCTTGACGATACCTTTTCATCTGTGCCCTTCACCCTCCCCCACCCTCGATATACTACAATCTATACCACTGTATAAAGCGCAAACGTATGTTCGTTCGTCTGTTCGGTATGGTCGCCCGGTCCACTTTTGGATAAGCTTATTAATTTTGCTAAGCTTACGATATATAAGCTTATGTGTGAAGCGCGAAGCGCTGATCCCAGCCAAGAGGTGTTCCCGGGGGGATGCCGCTGGTGCTATTATATTGCAAGGGGGAGGGGGGGGCAGGAGAACTCAGCGGTACCGCCCGACCCCCCATTGCCTCCGTCCCTTCCAGCTAAGACCAGGCGACTGACCTTCTGAAGTAGTGCACGACCTTGGTGACGTCACACTTTCTCGGCAGCGGACCAGCAGTGAGGAGATGCTCCTTCATCTGCAGTTGTGACCATTTAGTTAATGAATTATATTATTATTAATCTATTTTTTAAAATAAACATGTTAAACACACCAGTGAGGAAAGTGAGAGGTGTCGAAGAAGTTTTTATACATTTAAACAATTAATTAACAATATGGAACTGACCGGCTTTCCATTCGCACCCACTAGTTGCTCATACTTCTCCAATTGAGATGGAATATCTTCCTTCTCTTCCTTTACTTCAGGTGGTGGAGGGTCACGAAGAGGAGACATTCGACGCCCATCTGAATACAACTATAATTGCAGTTATCTTATCATCTATCTTACGTTTCATATGTACCATATATTGCCTGATATGATAAATTAATTAGCAACACAATTAGCTGCTCATTGGTGACATTATCTGCACTTCCCGCGAAAGAGTGGGACGATTGAGATGAGCGAGGAATCATTTCCCTATTGATAACGTTAACAACTCACATTCAGCAGTCTTTTACTCATTTGGATTTATTGCGAGACGAGATAGCACACGAAGTTACTGAGAGCCTTCCCTGAATAACCTACCTCTAGAAGGACCCGCCACTTCCTTCGACTCGTCTCTTCTCTCCTCGTCCAGGTCCCTGACAATCGAAAGCCTGTCTACCGTAATCTACGGATCAATAACTCCTCATACTGTAATCCCAATCGATAACTTCCTATACCATAATCTATTGACTCACTCGTGGATGGTCCACTTCTCGGAGTTCACACGCACCCTCCTGTCCGAGTATGCACAGTCTCTCTGAGAGTACGGTAATTAGAGTTGGCCAATCGATAACTGGCGTTTTTGCACAAGTCCGAACAATGGAGCTTGGATGGTGCGGAACAATGGACAAGACGGAGAGGGGAAGCGGGGGATGAATTTCAGAAAAACGAGCCAGCTCGGATTGGGACATGTTTCATCTGCACTTTTTCTAGTTCTGCACGGTCTCAAGTTCTGATTCATGCAGGGGTGCTTGGCCGGGATTTAGAATGGATTATAAGCATATGCGTTGTGTTCGTTTGTCAAAAGCAAACTAGACGCAGGGATGAGGAAGTGAAACAATGCATCGTTCGGCAATGAGATGAGGACACAAACTGACTAGAGAGAGAAAGAGAATGCGGTCAACACAAAAGGTGTAAGGAGAAAAGTATGGAAGGATATGATTAGAATTAGGCTTTGTTCAGACTTGCGCATAAATGCCATCAGACTTGCACTCACATCTCTCTTCGACACGAATTCAACCCTCACTGCGGATGGCTCTCCATTCACTCGACTCAGTCGACATCTACCGTATCTAAGAGAGATGAGGATCATCGATCGATAATTCAGAGAACGTAACGATAGGATTGCCAACCCCGTCTCTCTACAATTCACACATTCGCTCGTCAATCAGAACGATGAGACAGAGAGGAAGAGACTGTGGAAAATATCATTCTCTGGTATTGTTCCACTATTAGTCTACTAGCTAGCTCTGCTAATAGTAAAATACTCTCCTCACTTCCCATACTCTCGACTTTCATTATTAGCACTGCTAATAGTGAATTTTCAGCACTATTAGCAGAACTAAAATCGAGAAAGCATGGGAAATGAGGCGAGTATTTTACTATTAGCAGAGCTAGCTAGTAGACTAATAGTGGAACAATACCAGAGTTTCTCTGATCGGCGTTAGAACATGCGGAATGAGAAGAGTCCTACTGGTCACCGTACCTGTCATTGAATACTCGCTGTATTCTCTGCTCATTGTATTGTGGCGGGATTCCCCTTACAATCACTGAGCTTCCATTCCCTCGTCTCTTCTTCCTCTCAGGAGATTCATCTCTTCCTGCTCTCCTCCTTCTCACTGGTGACTGCAATGCACCTATCCAATCGATTACCGTATCTCAATGGCTAGCGTACCTTTTCCATTCTTCGTAGCGATCTCCTCTCTTCCCTTCCCCTCCTCTCCTCTCTTCTATCCTCCATTGGTTCCATACTCGGAACTGGGAACCGCTTGGGTATTGAGGGAGGGAGACGGGGTGGCTGCAAGTGATTGCATTAGGATCAATGAGCTGATTGGCAGAATGTTGAAAACATAAATAGTTATTGACTTGTCAACGGCTATCGACACTGAGGACTAGTTAACTATGATGATATTGATCCTGGTTTTACAATCCCCTTTACTTAAGAAACTTGATACACGAATGAAAGTTCAACTCACCTCACGAGCAGTCCCATATACGAAGAGATTGGATTGATCGACTCCTGGTGTTGTCTCCTCTCCTTCCTCTCCATCCATTATCTCCCTCTTCACTCCATCCATCGCATGCTTCTCTCTGGTCTCTTCATCCATGGTCATCTGCTATTGATTTATTGATTGATGGGCATATTACTGTAGAGGAGGGATTATCGATTGGAAATTGCCTCTTCCTACCTTCTCGTGTGCTTCATCCATCGTCGTATCTCCGATAGAGAACGTGTTCTGGAATAGAGCCCTCAATACAAGAAACCGCATCAACTTCCGCTAAACTGAGAGAGTAAAAGTAAATCAACGCTCTAAAAACTGTCATTATGTGCCTTTTTGAATGCTAAAATACAGTGCCATGTGTTTTCTGCGATTAAATAGCCATATATCCGTCCATATAATGTTCTCAATCAATTTTTCGTGGAACCAATTAGTTGTTGATAATCTATGAATAAATGTTTCATCACTGGTCACCCGAGGATCAAATCGATAAACGAAAATCGGGCGATCCACCTATGTTTCAATCAGTTTGATCATTATCCCCGTTAAAGACGTCCTTCACTCACCTCATTCGAACCGATACTCGTCCATCCAGAGCGAGTGAATAGAGGAGCTGCAGCACTGTTATCGATGGTCTCGTCACAACTGCAAGATTATTGATTGATTGACATATTACGGTAGCGGAGAGATTATTGATTGAAGGCCCGTAACCTACCTGAGATATTCATCACATTCCACAAGTTCCTCCTGCTGTTTCTCGTGAGAAGAAGGGTCGTCTGAAGGATGGGTAAATCAATAATTGCAACTGCAAGATAAAGTGCAACAATCAGAAGACATTGAGTGGCAATCAAATGCACGTGAAACTCATATTTATAGGAGAATCTGATCTTTGCGTCTAGAGCCATTGAATAGGTCATATTTCTATAATGAATTAACGCAAGAGCGAACGGAATTTAGCTATGCCAATATCGATTATTTATTCATCTGAGAAAACGGCACGAGTCTGAGCCATATATACTACCTGATTGGGATGAGGGCACCATCGCGACTGGCTCAGTAGATACCGCCCTTATCTGCTGATCTGCAATCCAATCGATAATCTGGATCTACCGTGCATCTAACCTCGCTCTCCTTCCTGCTTCCCCCTTCTGTAATCGGGCGAAGTGGGAGTGTCGGGAATCTCTTCACGAGTCATCGAGGCAGTGGGAAGGGACGAAGGAGGAAGGAACTTCTCTGAACGATCGCTGCTTGTGACACTCCAGTCAAGAAATGGAGCAATATTGTTTCGTATCAACTTCCCCCCTGGATAAGTTACTGTCTATTTGTTCAATGAGCAGTGCCTCTAAAATAGAAAGCGTCAGAAGGTGAAAAGTGGCTATACTTTGACATAAATTTTTTCACTTTGTCTAATGGACGAGTCGCTGGCCTTGGGTGGACGATTGAGACTCATGCCACTCTTCTTATTATAGAGGGAGAGATCTGCAAATCGTTTGTGACCATTAGTTCTATTGCGTTGAGTATACATTTAACGAATCTATCTGACACAATGATCAATGTCTCTTGAGCATGCTCGGCAATGGCCAGAGTGGACTCAGAAACTAATCGAACTTAGCGAATTGTGAAATTATAATCAATAAACTGACCATCCTCATCAATTGGCTCATCCTTCACTGCTTTCACTACTTCTTCCCTCTTTTCTTCATGATCTACCGGCTCCTCCTTCGCTTTGCGCTGCAAAGATGTTTAATCGAAAGATTAGAAGGAGAAGAAGGCAATCGGAGCTTCATTCTCGCCCTACCTATCTACCCCTGCTTACAACACAATGCATTAAGCTCTTAGTAGCATTGAATACATTATTATTACAGCCAAAGCATAGGTGTCCCTGATAAGACAGTAGTGATCGTAAACCCCACCTGATCCAGTATATTGGCTATGGAGAATGGGGGTTGGCTAACTCCTGGAGGTGTGCACTCGACGACACTCTCGGCGTCATTAGACATCTCCTCCTTCTGCAATTAGCAAACAACTATGATTAATGGATCTTTCTGAGCGAAGCCAAGTATATAATGTAAGGCAATTGTCTCATGTATGAGAAACACTGCATTCCAATAGGCAGCGATCATGCCTTTAAAATTAGATAACATTCCATAGCATAACTATTATATCACGCAACACCCAACCACACATTCTTATCGTTTCCCCTATCTTGAGCACATGAAAGTATTATTATTGGGCTCGACCGTATTCCAACTCACGATGGGAATGGGTGCGGGCAGGGCAGTGCCAGGCAGGTAGGGCATAAATACTGGCATCGTCATGTAGTGAATGAACTGGCCAGGAGGAGGCATCAGTGGTGATTGAGCCGTCATAGGAGATGCCTCAAGTGGACGAGGTTCCAGTGCAAGGCTTACATCGTAGCAAAGACTTGACACTGGTGTTTGGAAGCGTCAAAGGATCAATATTAATATATTTTCAATAATTTTCAGCCAAAACTGTGTAGATGTTCTTTACAAACCGGGTGTGCGGTGCCACGAGAGCTAGGAAACGAACCATTTGAGGTATTTGGCCGGCCATCATCGGCATCGGCCCAGCAAATTGTGCAGTCGCTGCGCCGAACTGCGAATAATTGCATAACTGCTGAGGCATTCCTCCCATCGCTAGGTGCGGATTCTGCAAAGGAACACCAGTTGAAAAGCGAGTAATTATGGGGAAAATTTATAATGTAATAAAGCTTCATTGTCTGGAACAATGCGCAGGAAAGAGAGCGAATGATTTGAGAAATCTTACGAGAAACATGGAGAAATTGGGCTGCATCTGTGGATCTCCGGAACCGTTGAACTGCATTCCGGCCAACATTTGCAGGTAAAACTGCTGCTGCATCTGAATATCAATGATAAGCAGGAGCGATGAGTAAAATGAGAGTCAAAACGAACCATTTCATGCGGCATTTGGATGAATCCGTTAGGAGGCAGTGGTTGTTGAGGATTGTTCTCACTACTGCTCATAACTGCGTGTGATATTGAAGCTGAAATATACACCTTGAAAAAGCAGGACCGATAATTAGAGATCATTAAGAAAATGACGAAATTTCGCGAAAAAAAATTCTCATTACCGTAACCGTTAGTTAGCGCGGCATCGTCGTGTTGAGTCATACTCGTTAAATTTCATTTTTCTTTTTTCTATTCGTTTTAGTGCTATGTTTCTCCAATCTTTACATGTTCATAAATTTCGTTGTTGTGAGAATCGCAACCTTGTAAGAATGAGGAGTGACGATTGATTCAGCTGATTCGAGTGTCCCTTCTCATTCTTCATGATATTATGTTTTATCGAGTAAACTGAGTGAATACGCATTGAAACTATTTCTCCTGATCTACTTTGGCAGTAAAACAAACAAAACAAGTAGGGTAAGTGAAATACGAGCCAATTATTGATTGAATACAAAATGATCCGACAAAAATTACTGAGATCTCACTGGACACTGATAATTGGTGGTTTCGAGCAGGATAGTTGTTGTTATGGTTGATGTAGAAGGGGGCGTGGCCTCTTATCGATTAGTGGAAGGCTGTATGAACATGGAGTGGATATCCTGGGTATCGATCGACTAGCGATGCCGAACTGTTGGCAATGGATCGGAGCTGAGCAGCGGAGTACAGATCGAACGTCGACTCCTGGGAATAACTTTTTTTTTAAAGTATTCTTATTCCCTTAAATCGCAATTTAAAAGATAATACTGTCCGGAAAGAGCAAAGGATGTTCGATCTGTAAAAGCTCTTCGTCTGAAGCATTTTTGGAACAAAGACGATTTCATCGTTCTACTATCTATCGATCTTCACGGAAGCAACGCCCCTTCAGCCACGCCCTTCCTACCTTATTCTTCCTCTTGAGTCGATGGAGGAGATAGACGATGACGATGATGGAAGCGATGGAGACAGTGAGGAGAATGGCCGAGAAGAGATAGATGTGAGTGGAGGAGAGACCGAGAAGAGGAGAGGAGGAGGGAGAACAGGATGAGATGGAGGAGGAGGAGTGGGAAGAGGGAGCTGGAATGGAGTGCATTCAAACCAGATATCACTCTGTCTCTGATATGAACTGAGTGCATTTTCAGAGTCTCTTTCCACATGTTTCATGTCAATCTACAGTCTATCATTCCTCTCTTCTCTCTCGTTTCACCCCCGTGAACCCTCGAGTACATAAGATGTGGCGTCCCAAGATGAAATGTATTCGGATGAGTGACAATTCCGTAATTTTTATTTTTCCGCAACTCGACCAAAACGACATTTGCGCAACTCGACATAATTCGATTTCTAGCCAACCTAGGATCCTGTGAGAGGTGCCAAAATAAAGAGGAAGTTATGCTGATCAAAAGACACCTCTGCCAGGATCCTAGGGTGGCTAGAAATCGAGTTATGTCGAGTTGCGGAATTGTCACCCATCCGTGTATTCTGCCCACTGAACAATCCGAGACACCCATTGCCTCTGACAGTTGATCTCATCCGGAATCAGTAAGACTCAATCTCTAACCTGTCTCGTCTCTTGGGAGTACATGGAGGGCTCCGATAATGTCCACGTCGCCCTCCTGCCCGTGCCCGATCTCGCCATGAGCACTGCAAATGGATCAGAAAATAATCTTAAAAGAGCTTAATTAGTAATTTATTAGTGAATACATTGTACTTCGCGCGTTATAGCGAGTGAAAAGCGTCTGCAGTTTCATGGATCAAACACATGCCGGATTCCGTATCCACCGAAGACTACTGTATTCGGAGATTACGGTAGACTACAGTATGCGCTGTCTACCGTACCTTCTCTTGTGGCGGAAGCGCAGTCTCTCTGCGTTGAGCGTCGAGTTGGTGATCTGCTTGAAGCATGTCTGCAATTTTTTGTTTGTTTTTTTCAAATCGCGTATCTTCTTCTAAACATACATTTCTTTCCATAATCATTTTTCTAATGCTCGTTATCACTGTTGCTGAACGTGATCTTCTGCATTTCCATGGAATCTACGAAATGGAATGAGAAACACAAGTCACAAGTAATATACTCTTCTCTCTGAATGGCATGAACTCGTAGTCTAACGTAGTAAATGTTCAGACCAAAAAAACAAAACAAAAATACAGTTCAATCCAGTCCAAATACGAACCGTGGCGCATTCCTCCTTGGTCATGCACACTTGGGCGGTGCAGTGAACAAAGACCGTGGACTGATCGCGGAAACGGAAGGTTTTGAATTTGGAGAAGAAGACCTGAATAACGATTATTAGAATTATTCCTAATCTTTATTGTAAGATACAAATGTTTTTTTCAAATTCATTCTCCATAATAGTGAACTGACGTGTTCTAGGGATAGCCGGTTAACGCTTTATTTTCTTACGGTAAGAATGTATTTCTGCACTTCTTTTGAAACTTCAAACCTCCTGATTGACGTGCTGGAGTTTGTCGATGATCTCGGAGACTGAGTCGACGGGGCAACTGAAAGATATGCATACGTCCCTTGACTCCCAAACTGTCAATGGCTACCGAGGAGAAACCCCGACATTTTCAGGATCACGCGAAATTATAAACATTTTTCGACATAAAATCATTTTTGCATCCATCATTCCATTCTCACCTTCCCTGCACGAAGGTGATCCGATGTGTCTCGGGCGACTGCATATCCTCACGGTCCGAGAACATGCATTCCTTCGGCAGAATGGCACGGTACGCGTCTGCAATTACGTCATGATTATTCAATAGGTCTCGAAATATGGTTACCGTCTCTTCATTCCTCACGCTCTCTCGTCGCTCTAATCGGCGATAGAGCATGTAGATGGAGAGCGGGACTATTATTGCATCAGCACAAGGCAATCGTTCACATATACTCCAAGCTCTCGCTCATGCACGAATTTCTCAGCGTTGAACTACCGTGTTGGAAGGTTGAGGGGGTACTGTAAGATACGGTAACTCACTATCGGGTTGAATGGTGAGATAGAACTCGAGTAGTTCGCCGACTCGTGCCTCTCTCAGAGGAGTGCCGTCGATCGAGCGGAAGAGCATGTCCACCTGGTTAGTCATTATTATTATTATTATTATTATTATATTTTTCTTCTCGAGTACTGCCTTGTATCAATCACGCACTCAATGCAGACATTTGTTGTATCTCAGGTTTGTGAGTTTGCGTCACTTTGTCTTGATGCTTCGTAAGAAAAGAGGGTTTCTCAGGCATTCATTGGACTAATATCGACTGTATTTCATCTATGTTGCTCCTATCACGAGATATGAATTACCTTGGGCTTCGGGCGACCGCCGATGTTGAAGGTGAGGTTGGGCTGTCTGTAATAAGTGTTTGCGTCATCATTACGCCATCGATTAGGGCACTAGCCGGATAAAGCAGTCCAAAGATCTAAGATCAACGCACCCATTGAATTCGGTGAACTTGTAGGTCTGCACCTTAGTGCTGTATACGCAGTTCACAGCATTATAGAGTGGCTGGCTCCTGTAGGAGGCGACGTTGTTCTCTAGGACTATCGTCGTCTCCGAGATACGGTAGCTGGGCTCCTGAAACGATTTACGGTAGGTAATTGTAGGCGATTGGTTACGGTATTCATCGATCGATAACTGACCAGATGCGTCAGTTGCACGTCGCACGCCTTGCCGTAGGGAATAGTGAGGTTGTAGTTGACGGCACCCTGGAAAAGGCTCAGATTATGGTAAATGAGGACTTTCTTTTGAAGTCTTATGCATCAGAGTTACGAATATTGCATTGAACACGTTTCTGCTATAACAGTGCAAAACGAAATCGCTTTTTCACTCTGCATAATCTCTCGCAGCTGCACAAAGGTGCCTCTCGGAACTAAGAATTCGTGGAAAGATAACGGTAGGTTACTGTAGATCACGAATGATTACGGTATTCAATACCTTCTCGTTCTTGAGACTCGTTCCGCACTGGACGCGCGACTTGTGCGCGTAGACGTACGCGACCGGCTGCGCCTTCGGGTCGTTCATCAGGGCGATCACCTAAAAGAGTTTATCTTTGATTTCTGATGTTTGGTATCTGATCTTTGAACTCTTATCTTTGAACTTTAAAGATCGCACCTCTTTGGCGGAGCGATTCAGCATCACCGTCAGACCCTCCGCAGAACAGGAGACTTCCTCGACTGAAGATGATCATATGGTATGTGGGAAAATAGGATACGATAGAGAGCCAGGTATTGATAGGCTATCGACTACGGTTGGGATACTGTAGAATTGAGTTAGATTATGTGCGGTAGTGCTCGGGATACGGTGGGACTACGGTACACTCACTGAATCCTTGAGCTGCGAGAGCCGGTATCCTCAGTAGTATGGGCAGAGCGAGTAGAATCGTAGAGAACATTGGGTGGCTTTCTGAAATAGAAGAAGTATGGGGATAAATAGCCATGTATTGGAGACAGCAAAAGATATACAGAGTTCAAAAGATAAATCACAGTAGGGTCTGGGCCAATACCCGAAGAACAGCCAGTGAATTGTTTGAAATGGTAGGAAAGAGGGGAATGGTCAGTCGGTGAGATGTGCACATTGGCACATTAATGGGAAACGAACTGCATAACACAGGATTTTCGAGTACAACGATTTTGCAACCTATGCTTGAAATTTGGCCCTAGAGTCAACTTTAGGCGTAGAGTTCAAAAATCGACCTTAGAAAGACGTATCTTCAAAGCCTCATTCCGTGTGGCACACTTTACCCTGTGCTGCCGCTTTTCATATCTCAAGATCGGCGCTTTGGAGACCCACAAATATATAGTAATTCTGAAAGATCTCGACGAAATAAGACTTTTTACAATTAAGAGTAAAGAGGTAACTCATCTGAGAAAAAAGTTAGCACTTTTGAAAGTTTTGAGATTGTCTCCTTGAAAAAATTTTGTTCGGCACTGACCAAATAAACTTTTTCATTATATTCATCATGCACTTTTACCCCCTGAGTGCAAGTTTTTGTAGAGATCTGATCTCCGGAACCATTTCATTTCGACGGCCGAATATCGTCAATTCGTCGGGTTTTGACTGAATAATTAGTTTTTTCATGCCAAACTTTTTTCTTTCGCATTTTCATGAGCTGTGGTATCTATTTTCGGTTTTTACAAATACAAATACTCCAGAAAGACCTTTAGTCAGGTATTTTCGAGATAATGACTTTTTCTCACTTTTTGACCCTAAATTCGAGACCATTTTTTGGTCAAAAATTCATAATCTCGAAAATACATTAATATAGTTTTTTCTGGAGTATTTTTACATGTAGAAACCGAAAATAGATGCCACAGCTCATGGAAAAGCGTAAGAAAAAAGTCTGGCTCGAAAAACTTAATTATTCAGTCAAAACCCGACGAATTGACGACATTCGGCCGTCGAAATGAAATGGTTCCGGAGATCAGATCTCTACAAAAACTTGCACCCAGGGGGTAAAATTGAAAATTACAATTTCAAAACTTTCGAAGGTGCTAACTTTTTTCCTAGATGAGTTAGCTCTTCACTCTTAATTGTAAAAAGTCTTATTTCGTCGAGATATTTTAGAATTACTATATATTTGTGGGTCTCCAAAGCGCCGATCTTGAGATATGAAAAGCGACAGCACAGGGTAAAGTGTGCCACAGGGAATGAGGCTTTGAAGATACGTCTTTCTAAGGTCGATTTTCGAACTCTACGCCCAAAGTTGACTCTATGGCCAAATTTTAAGCATAGGTTGCAAAATCGTTGTACGGACCCTGTTGGCAGAATCTCAATTATATCGAAAATCCTGTGATAAGGCACAATGGAGCAACTCATTTAATACTCAGGATAGTCTAGAGGAGCACACAGTGCACAGAAGCAGCTACGATCCAGCTCCGTTTCTGGGACAAGATGAGAGCAAAGATCACTCCCCCCCTCCCCCCTCTCCTCCTATCCTCATTCCTTTCCTCTAAAAGCCTCAGGCGATCCATGGTGGGCTCAGGTAAATAATAAAGCGGGGGTGATGAGAAGGATGAGAGAAAGGGAGGGGATGAATAGGCTCTAATGATTGGGGTTATGACCCCAGGATAATGAGGGACGGAAGACCCACATCAAAGCTCGGCGGTGCCAGCTTTCGGTACCATTGGTTTAGGGCTGGGGCACACAGGATCAATATGGGATCCACCTGGGATCCGTATGTCGCGCGCACAAAATGGCAGTTTCAGGGGGGGAGGACGGAGAGATGAGAAATGCGAGCACCTGCTTTTCTGCTGTTTTTTTTGGGACGGGCGGAGCTCCCCCTCCCCCTCCCCTCACTCTTATCCTGAGGGGTCATTAGAGACGCCAGTCAGCATATTTTAGGAGTGCGCAAGACTACCGTAAGATATCGGCTACTGTAAGACACTAGAACCGGAAACGGGACGCTATCGAGAACTGACTGGCATGGAGGGGTGGGGATTGATTTGGGATTGATTAGCGCGAGACAGGGGGTATTATTGGCCGCGCGGTCAAGCACCGGGGGATGATTGGTATTAGAATGAGCTCCTAGAGGGTCAGGTGAAAAGCGGGCTTGGATTGGATTGCTTCCTCGCTCGTTATTATTATTGCACGGCTTCAGGGAGCGATCGAGGGAAGGAGAGAGGGAGAAGGAGGAGGAAGGAACGGGAGATTGGAAGTGAGCCCTGCGGGACGGCAATCTGACCTGCAATCCCAGTGATTCGAGTACAACAAATGAGCAATTTTCACATGCACACACCGAGAAATGGCTCAAATTCCTGGAGCCAAAAATCTAACTATTGCAGCCTTATTAGTGGAGCCTTGATGTTGCGAATGAAGAAGACAAGGCGACAGAAAATTAAGATTGAAAAATGCAAAAAAGGAACTTCCCATGCCGGGAATCGAACCCGGGCCGCCTGGGTGAAAACCAGAAATCCTAACCACTAGACCACATGGGAGGACGGGGATAGGGCGCAAAGAGTGGCTGATAATGCGGGGTCGGGTGTCAGTAAGAGCAGCGATCGTTTCAGTGATCTTGAGAAATAATCTTGGTGGAAACAACTATTAAACGCACGCAAGTTGAGGGGTTTGCTGGAAGAATGATTGTGGAATGAGTTAGGAGTTAGGAGTAGGAGTAATAAGAAGGAATATGAGTCGGTGTGGATTGAGAATATAGCTGGAAAAGATCTTTCATGGAACAAGAGCGAGCATGCACGCCTCGCGGGCTTAATTATGAATGAATGGCAACAGTCCTACCTTGTTCCCTCTCCCCTCCTCCTCCTCCCCTTCCCCCCCCCTCCTCCAATCTCGATCTAAGCTTCCACCTGTCCTTTCTGTCTGTCTCTGTGTCCATTGTATTGAGCAGTAAACGAGATAATCAGAATGGCCTGTGGGGACACGAGAGAACAATGCCTCCCCCCTCCCCCCCCCTCCCCCCCCCCCGTTAAGAGTAATAGGCTTCGCTATTCGCGGTTTCCTCCCTAAATTCTGAATGATTTCCACTCAGACCTGTGAGTGGGTTTAGAAGGTCGCCATTTGGAACTACTAGAGCCCACGAATGAGATGGGATGCGATTTCGCGCTCATGCTGAAAAAAAGGTGCATGGAAGGAGCTCAAAAATGCCTTAGTTCCGACGGTTCCATGAGGTTCCATCTCCACATCAGATAAGCGAGAGATCATGTGCAGTGGGGAAGCCATTTGTGGAGGTGCCAATGCGAATTAGGATGCAAATATCTGTGAATCATAGAGACTGTACGCACATGAGAACTACGATGTAAGCAATAAACAGAATGCGCATATTTCGAATGGCAGCAAAACTGGGCCTTTAGTCAAGTGTGCAAGAGAGAATGTCAGCTCACTGTCCGAACATGGGAATGATAACAATGATTGACTATCTCTTCGGGTCTCGATGGAGAATGATAACAGGTGACAGTGATAAGGGGGCGGATGATAGGCCGGCGGGTCTACTTCGATCAACGAGTTAGAATGGTTCCCAGGAATGATCAAAGAACCAGACGCGCACTGTAATTGAGCTGGTATCGGGCTCATTATCAACTCTGGAATTCTTAGCTATCGGCCCTTAGTACTCCACGTTGTGGCCGTGGCGATGCTGGTTCGATTCCAGCCATGGGCAACTCTTTTTGCCGGAATTCGCTTATTTGATAACTTATGATCAATTATCTCTGTCATCAAGAAGGTTTATGTAGTTTTTTGAAAGAATATAACACTTTTTGCTGATGAGGCTAGTCGGATTAGCTAGTGATGACGCAACGCTAGTAATGGAGCGGAAAATGAGCGCGCAAAGAAGCATCGGCGGTGTGTATTACTCAACAGAGAGAAGTGCACCAGGGGTATCATCACCTGGCCATGGGGCAGTACTACTGCATATACAGAGGAAGGGCAGGTGGCCCCTTCTCCCCCCACCCCCTCCGCCTCCCACTCCCCTCTCCTCCTTCAGAATCATGGACCGTTTCCGTGCCATGGAACCCACTGGCCACTCTCCGGAAGTGGGCCCGTCTCTCCTCCCGAGGGCATTAGCCGTTTTCAGCTGTTCCTAAGACGACAGAGTGGACCGGCGCCGTAAATGAGATGATTTATCGCCCCCACTCCGCACGTGAATGCCAGCGAAGATCTGTATGACACACCGTTGTATATTTACACAATTCATGGCTATTGTCTAAGACCGTAAAAGGAAAACAAGAAGATGTGTTTGCAATCCGCTACCGCATTAACAATTACGCGAGATCTGCTACATTCGCATTGAATTTTCAACGGCATTGAACCGGAAAAGGCGATTTCCCGGAAAAGTCTGCTTTGTTTCATGCATAAAGACGAGGGGAACAGAGATCAGAAAGCAATCCCGCCCCTGTCCCTCATCTCTCGCCAGGCTCATTATCGCGCCGGACGAGCTCTGCTATCGGCCCATGTAGTATAGTGGTTAGTACTCCACGTTGTGGCCGTGGCGACGCTGGTTCGATTCCAGCCATGGGCAACTCTTTTGCCAGAGTTTAGCAATTCGATTATTATTATTTTGCCACTCTACGGTTGGTAGGAAGAAAGAAAAATTTTTTCGAGAAAGAAATAAGTCTTTATTATATTGATTGCACTCAATTAAAAGATGATAATAAAGAAACCGCAACGTCGTGTAAGGCGAGACCAACAATGGAGAAGCGAATACTGTACAAACAAGGCGATCGATTGTGTGAGGGTACGGTAGCACGGGGATGGGTTGATACGGTAGGGGCACACATATTGAGCGAGTGAGGGTACGGTTGGCCTGAGGAATCGAGAAGAGAAAGGAAGGGATGAGTGAAAGCCCGTGAGTCATGGAAGTGAAACGTAACAGTGTAGAGCTCGATTGGATGAATGGGGAGGGGAGGAGAGACGATCTTTGGGAGGGGAGGAGAGACGATCTTTCTCTCATAACTTGACGTCACCCGAGGAGCTGGACGAGGGACAGTCCGTGCTCAACGTGGCGTCAGATTCAGAAGGCACTTCCGATACGACGACGCGATTGATGGGAGAGGAGTAGGGGTAGGAGGGACGGCAGGGAACGCCTGTAAATAGATGATATTTGATCTCTGATCTTAGATTTCCCATCATGAGACTTCCGCAAAAAATCCCTATGCAGAGATGCATCACAGGAAAACAGCTAGGGGGGAGGAGAAGGTCCGTTATCTAATCGGACGGGGATATTATCGAGAGCTGTTTTACGCGTAGAAATCATCCTCATCCGAATCAATTATTCATTACTTTGGCTACGTTTCTACATTTTTCTACAAGGACCATGAACAGGCTTCTTGCGCGATTCTAATCAGGACCAATGTTGGGGATACTTATCTATGACACCGTATCTTCAGTATCCCAACTCACCAGTCACAGAAGGAATCGTCCTCAAATCATCCTCATCCGAATCGAAACTGTCAAATTTCCACGAGATCGAGTCGGGATCGGCCGAGGGAGGAGAGGAGAGCGCGGAAGAAGGATGACACTGCAAAGTATACGGTAAGACACTGTAGATTACTGGGAAAACAATTGCTCGTGTAATTGAATGATTTGGCAGGGTTTCCCTCACCCAACATAATTCTGCGCAAGTAGTGTGTATGGTACCTCTATTTCAATACACCAGTATCGTTTTTGTATGCTAACGGTCATTACAGTACCCTTAGCCATCTACCGTACCTCGAATGCTCCTCCTCTCTTGATCGGAATTTCGTAACCGTGGTGGTTGGCGGACTGGACAGCGATGCGGGTCTTCGGCCTGTGGTAGGAGTATACGGTAAGCACATTATTGATTTACTTGCCGGTTTTAATATTAAATTCATATAAACTAATCATTCAAAGTTTTCACTCCATTTGTCAAAGCATACAGTACATTCCTCAATCCTTCAAATACTCACGGTGGTGGAGGGGGCGCGGTCTTGGGACGGGAGAGAGTGGGAACTGGAGGAGGAAGACCCGCGACGCGAGGAGGCGCATCCAGAAGGACCACCACGGACGAGGAAGAGTCGAGCTGAAAAACGGAGGATGGGGTACGGTAGCCCCAAGATAACGATTGATTCTGCGACAGCCTGGTTTTTGTTTTGATTATCTTGCAGTGATCATGGTTGCATTTTGTAAGGTGAGCTTGACTTTCCGTTCTGTCATATACGGTAGGTTACGGTAGCATTGATTACGGTAACTGACCCGCCCATTGTGGGCGTACGCGTTGACCTTCCTGCCCAGCTGGGAAGTCATCGGCGATTTGAGGAAGTCATCGGTGAGGAGGGTGGAGGCGTAGGCGGAGGCCGAAGCACTCTGAATCAGGTTACGTCACCACTACCAATTGAAGAGTGACGTCATCAACACGAATGTGGCACAAGCGCTTTCTGTCTATTCTCTCTGATTTCTCATAGCGATTTTCGTTCTCCTGAACCTTGTTTCATTATAATTCATATTTGTGCATGGTACCAAAATTTAAAAAATGTATTTAATTTAATTTTTAACCTTGAATTGTCTAAATTGCCAGTTTTCAAAGGATTTTTGAAGTATTACGATTGCGTCAGCATTAGCCAATCTCTCACCTTGCTCCGCTTCTTCTTGTAGCACGAGGTGAACATGGACAGGAACCCTGCAATTATTAATTATTTTATATATAACAAAACGTATTAATTAATTAATATAATTAATGCATCATTATGATTATTTTCACCTCTTCGGTGCAGGAGGAACGAGAAGACGGAGAAGGCGAGAAGGGATAGCACGAAAGCGATCAACCACTGGAAAGTTAAGATATTTTCCCAAAAATTTTGATCACCAGACTGAAAATAGACTAATCCATTGATTATGACAGGAAGACAAGAGGGAATACTCGAGGGCGCAAATAAATGGCTGATCTCTGAGAGGATAAGAGGAGGAATGGGAGAAGAAACGAGGAGATCGATGATAGAAATCGGACGAGTTGTTATTTCAGGAGGATAGAGAGGGAAGGGAAGCAGCAGGTATCGGGATTAGAGATGAGGAGGGAGGAAGAGAGGGGGAGGGGGGGGGAGACGAGGCTAGAGAGTGTAAGCCTGAGGAATGCAACAGCTGATGATGAGGGAGGTTGCAGGAGTTCGGAATGCAGTGCCAGAGGGGGAGTAATGGCATTGCCCTTTCGCAGTACTTCAGCACCCTAGAACTATGGAATGCGAACCGGATCATATTCATGCCCTGCAGTTAGAAATGAAATATTCCAGGAACCTTCTGGAAATAGATAGAAAATGTTAGTGCTCATGGACAGAGGGAAATGAGGCCTTCTGGGTCGCTTTTTTATACGTAAGCTCATACCGAATCTCGAACATACTAATGATAACACAATGAACCGCATTGTGTAGGAGAAGGGTGAGGAAGCGATCGTTTAAATCGCGAAATAACGATGAGGATGGATGGGTCATTCCTTCCATCTGTTGCACTAGCGATAAAAAAAGAGAGTGAGGGGCAAGAGGAGAAGAAGGAGTGTGTGAAGAAGAGAAAGAGAGGCATTGAAGAGGGAGTGGACTATAGTTATCACGGAAGGAGTCTCTTGAGAGACACGACGACTAGGGGCTATTTACGATTGATAAAGTGGTATCAACCCAATGCCTCGAGCATTCTTGGTGGCATACTAGCTGGAAGTTACAACACCCCATAACAATACTAGGCGGAATGAATTGGAACGAAAACGATGGATACCATGCCATCAGGTACACGAAGCTTGATACCCCCTTCTTCCCTCTGTCCCCCTGCCCTTTCAGCAAATGATGAAAGAACCGGGGGGGGGAGAGAAATGATCGCCTCGGGGCATCAGTTGCACTCTTGTCTCGGCGGCACCAGCAGGAACGAGGAAGTGTGAAAAGATTCTTGAGGTGAGATCCGATGCCTCGGTCACACCACAAAGCACATGATGATCGATCGGGACGTCAAAACTCATCCGAAATGATGAGTGAATGGTCGCTGTAAACAGCCGCCTCTCCCATCGCATAACTAGAGTTTATTAATGTCCATTCGAGACCTACTCTCCTTGATTCGTGTACGCTGACGCTAGTCAGAGAAACGAGAGAATGTGCGAGTTAAGGAGGGATCGGTCTCGGAAGGGCTTCACTGTTAGAGAGGAATCTCTTCGATTCGCGTGATCTCTACATAGACCGGCGATTCTGCCTCATTATGGTTATTCCCAAGTCGCTCTGGCCTATCAGAGAACTCGGATGGGTGACAATAGCGCAAACGACATTTGCGCAACTCGATTAAAACGACATTTGCGCAACTCGACCAAAACGACATTTGCGCAACTCGACATAATTCAATTTCTAGCCACCCTAGGATATTGGCGGAGGTGTCATTCTGATCAGCATAATTTCCTCTTTATTTTGACACCTTTGCTAGGATCCTAGGGTGGCTAGAAATCGAATTGTGTCGAGTTGCGCAAATGTCGTTTTGGTCGAGTTGCGCAAACGTCGTCTGCGCTACCTCTTGCAAAACATCACCTGCGGGCGGGAGTCGAACCTGCCTGCGTCGGCGTGCCAGTCAGCCACCATGCCCATCAGTAGGATACCGCAGGGAACGCTTGACGGAGACTAGTGGTTGG
This sequence comes from Pristionchus entomophagus, assembly GCA_036245825.1. NCBI lineage: Eukaryota > Metazoa > Nematoda > Chromadorea > Rhabditida > Neodiplogasteridae > Pristionchus > Pristionchus entomophagus. Next base: position 1,805,736 of record BTSX01000006.1, read on the forward strand.
GGCGCGCGCCTTTCTCTACCTCTTGCAAAGCATCACCAGCGGGCGGGAGTCGAACCTGCCTGCGTCGGCATGCCAGTCAGACACCATGCCCAGCAGATTCGCCATTAATGACTCCCGCAGGTGATGTTTTGCAAGAGGTGCGCCTCATTTGCAGAAGAGGTGCGCCTCATTTGCATACAGGTCGTCTGCGCTATTGTCACCCATCCGAGAACTCTACTACTCAATAAGGCGCGACGATTAATCGTATCAGGAATTTCAACAAAGAATGCCAATAGATATCAGAGCCTAGCAAAGAACACCAAATACCCCAATCAGCACGAGAATTAGATCGACCGCGATACGCCAGGTGGAAGATAGAGGGAGGGGGGAAGGGGTACTGGACAACAGTAGGACTGAGGGAATGGAGGGAGATAACAACGTCATTTGAGCAGATGAGGGGGAAAATCACTGATCAGAGAGATTTACTGCTGGAGGGCGACGGAAATCGTGTAAAACACGGGGAGCTGAGGGGGGGGGGGAGATGAAAACAGAACTGCGGGGTGGGGAATTCAAGGAAAAGTATTCTCATTGCAAACACTATCCCATCCTTCTGATTGAAAAAATATCAAAGATCAAAACACCCCCGGAATGCCCAAATCCCCCCGAGTGATTGGTTTCCATCACTGAAAGAAGGCTGACTGAATTTAAAATAAGAAACTACCTGCCAAACTTGAAAACTAAATCATCTAGTAAGTTACTATCAACAGAGGATGCGACCTTAAATCTATATATTTAAATGATGATTAATTTTTGAAGTTTAACGACATGAGCGAGCCTAACGAAATTCGAGACATTCCAAGGTTGTGAATGAGCTGCTTGAGAGATTTGAGAAGGAAGAGACTCTGACAGATCAGAAGAGAAGAGGCGAAGGGAGAGAGAGGGAGAAACATTGATGGATAAGGTTCCCTGTTGACTAGAAAAAGAGGGTTTCATGACAGAGGTCAAAGATCTCTCTTCTCCTCTTCTAAAATACGATAGCTTGCAGAATAGAGCTAATCAATCGTATAACAAATAACACTCGATTGATCAATCGTTTGGAGGTCTCTAGCTGGCACTAGTGGGGACTGGCCTAGAGCCCCCCTGCTGGGAGAGGAAATGAGATGGGAGAACCCCCTCTGTGTAAGACAGAGAAGAGGTGTTCATATTACACCTGAGAGAGTAACCACCGGAATGCCGCTATGACCTACCTGCAGAAATGGAATTATGGGTTGTGGAATGTGACAGGTCTTGCTAGAATGCCTCGCGCCTTAGCAAACTTCTAATCATGCAGGCAGGTTATCTCGTTTCGCGTAATGCCTCTCTCCATCGACGCACTCTCTCGCCGATCAGAGAGACGAGAGAGCGTGCGGATATGAGAGAGACATTATCCGAAACGACATCACTATCTCTCTGACCATGTAGAAAGTGCGCGGAGGCTGTCTCAGTCTACATCGCACAGTCCCTTTTGGAAGTTTCCGCACTTTAGATGACATTCAAATTAGGAAGGTCTTCTTTTCGGGACTTTAATTGTACAGAATAAAGGGCGAGAGAGGGGGGGAAAGAAGATATGGCGTTTGAAGATTGAGATAGATCACAAAATGACTACTTCACGCGAATCATCAATTGTCTCACCAGCCAGACGGGATGCAGACGGTACTGGCACGTCTCCGGCACGCAGTTCCACCTCGAGCACACCTGCGCAATCATAGAGTTTTTCAGGAAAAGGGGCGGAGTCAGAAAAGGGGCGGAGCCTAGTTTCGAAAATAGATACCTCAGCGATGCCGCAATCGCACTGCTCGCCCTCTTCTGTGACGCGATTGCCGCAGATCGGGTTGGATCTGAAATTGTAAAATATTAAGGATAATGATTGAGATACTAGGAGCCTCTCAAGTTTAAATGTGTGCAATCCTTCACACAAATCCTAAACATGCGAAATTGATGATAGAGTAGAGTGGTAGGGAGAAGGTGAATTGGCCTTCTTATGTCGGTTGTTTGATCTACCCAAGTCGACTATTTATGATTCAGACAGGCAACCACGCATTTAGGCATCCACATCTTGTTTGCGTTCCTTCTGGCACTATATTTACAGTACACGTTATGACCAACCGTAACCCTCCCCTATTACCGTATCTCCTGATATACCGTACTTCTCTGATCTACCGAACTCACTTCATGATCTCGAGTGGTTGCTCTCTGGCGCACTTGCTGGTGTGGAGATAGTTGATGAACTGCTGTGCTGTGCAATCGTGGTCGAAACCGCTGAAAATGGGGTAATTATTCGCTGAAAAATCAATATTTCCAGGACGCTAGCTAACGTACATCGTTAGTCGAGATAAATCGATATGTTACAGCGATGTATCCAACAACCTGCCTTTAGAAAAATCAATGAGCGCCGTTTCTCAGTGCAAATGCGCGCGAGTTGTACGCTATATCGACCTTCAGAATGGATGGGAGTGAGTGGATGGGGGGCACGAAAAAGAGGAGCGATACACGAGCGAAATTGGCACCATCTGTGAGCGAGATGGATGGAGATGCGGGATGATTGCGTCATGACTAGGTAACGGAGTTTCACAATGTTAAAGATGAGGATAGATAGCTGGGCATCCTCCAATCTGAGTGAATGCCTCTATCGGCTCTTTCTCTCTTGATGAATCAAAGAGATCTCAGTGGGGGTGTTCACACCAATTGTTTGCGTATCGGATGAGTGGGTGAGGAATGGAGAAGAGAACCAAAGAGGCAATGAGGGGCAATGAATCAAACTGTTCACGAGCTCGCCTTTCGATTTGATGTCGTTTCGGTTTTTGACTCTCTTCGTTCTGCACACTCTCTTCTCGGTAAGAGAGACGAGAGAGCGTGCGTATAGGAGAGGCATTACCCGAAACGATTTGGCTCGCCCTATCTCATCTCCATCTCAACCTACCTGGGAACAGAATAACTCATCGGTCTAAGAGGCGAGAGAGTGTATCAAAAAGAGAGAGACAGTATTTAATCTCTACCCATTTGAGATGCTATCAAATGGGGGCTAATGAGAAGAAGATGCGAATCAGATGGAATGAGCCCCAATGGCTCGCAGATGCTATAAGCCAGATGCACATTCATGCCTACTCTTTCAATTTGCACTGCGCGAAAAATTAAGCCGCACTATCGAGCAGATTGCGGGAAATTGGACGATTTCTGAGCAATATTAATTTTTGCCAGACTACAGTATCCACGACGTACGGTATCTTGAGACAGCCGGGATCGTTGACGACGTCGTTCGAGGAGGGACGACTGATCGATCGACGACGACGATCCTGATTATTGATTGATTAATCGCTGGACTAGTCGTGATTACCCGCACATGCAGATCGCCGGTATAAGAAATTATGGATTTCGTTGAGGCTTGGAATGATCATTTTCAAAATAATTATATAAATATTTAAATAATAACCTGTTCCTCTTGTGACGGGCAAGCGCAGTTCGGCACGTCGATGGTCGAATTCTGAGGCTGAAAATTGGCTGAAAATTCCCCGCGAGAAAAACAAACAATCCGAGAAACTTCCGCGTTTCGGACACACTACTCGAGAACAGATGTGCAAACTGCGTACAAAAGAGGAGTTGTGAATGTCTCTCTGATTCTGCACACTCCCTAATCTCTCTGACTGGCGAGTGTGCGCAAAGTGAGCAGATGGATCACATCCCAAGTGCCAATGCTTCCTATTCTCTGTCGCTCTGGTTGGTCAATTTTCGGAAGCATAACTTATTTCGTTTTGTATAGTTGCTTATTAGAAACTGCATATTTTCATTTCAACAAAATGACAAAAACAACAATAACGGCAACTGACCCGATGGGGCACTCCCAGTAGATGGGCGATCTCATGGAAGAAGATGCCTCCCATCGCCTTCGGATCAGAAGGGAAGAACTGGAAGAAGTTGCATCATCACTAGGTAACTTACTTGAATGAAATCTCCAATGCAAAATTAGTAATTCTCAATTTTTCTAGATACGTCTTACGACTCATTGCAAGCATATGCGTCATCATTATGAAATATTTTACTACTGTTTTTTTTCTTCAGGTGTATCTCGAGCGTACTACATCATTCGTCATTTGTATCTATCGGTAGCTTTCAGCGCCCTTAGAACCAATCCTCATCTAGCGTTAACCTCTTGCCATGATAAATATTGATTGAATGATTGATTGGTCTACCGTAATCTCAGTTACCGTACCCCGCAGAGCATCACGGACTGGGGCGAACACATTCCGTCAACGAAGGCCAATCCTCCTGCGTACTTGTAAGTGAAAAGCGCGGCGAAATCGTGGTCGGGCAGCTTGTGCAGGCTGCAAGAGGATTACGGTATCTCTGAGTGCACTCAGTCCGCCGCCTTTTGCCAATCACACGCAAATCTCGAAAACAACTAAAGCCGGTGCAGGGGGAATCACATGACCAAACTGTGTGGGAAGGAGAAAGGAGAAGGAGATGTAGGTATAAGAGAAAGAAAGAGGTATGTACTGGGAGAAGTGTCCGGCGTGGTGTGGCGAGAGTACGGTATTTGCAGATCTCGCCCGTGCCGCAGCACTCCGACGTGCCGAGTGGTGCGAGCGGTACGCTTCAACGCTGCGAAGAACAATCGAGTAGGAAACGGCGCACACGCGCACGCTCACACGCACTGCACCACGAGCACACGCAAGGCATGCACAGGGTTACGGTAGGGAAACTAACCGCTGGTTGCGGAACTCCTGGAAGGAATAGAGGGAGAAATCGGCTCGCATCATCGGGTAGATCTCAACTACAGTAACTGCGGTGGACAGTTGGATGAGGTACTGTAAGTGTTTTGATATCGATTGCCGATCTGCCGATCTGATTTTTCATGTTCTGGCCCTTTTGCTGGCTTGATCTTTGATCTCTCTAAATGATCTGAGTCTGATCTTTGATCTCACCCGATTGGCTTCCTCTACGACCCTCATGACCTTCCGTTTCGCCTTGAGGAAGTCATTGTCGTAGTACTCCATCTGACGAGAGATTACATCAGCACTAGGCAATGAGCAAGCATATCGTGTATTATCGTAGACAGGAGAAACTCTTCGTTTCGTGTGAGTGACATTAACGAATAAATTTTTTTTAAATAGAGATTACTAATAAAGATAGGGATTACTGATAAAGGATTACTAATAAAAAAAATGGAGTTTATTAATAAAGGAAACCGAAGACTATCGAAGAAGAGAAAGTCGAAGAAAGAAACTCGTTTTCTGAACAGTGAATATAGCAACAGTAAATATAAGAATACGCAGAATTGTGATTTAAAAAAAAAAGACAGCTCACAATTTTGGAGTCGACAAAGAGCACGGTGTACAGGTATCGCAGTTGGCCGTCACGCGTGTCCGCGATCGACGCGTAGTCCGGAGCCGGCGCGCCCCAGATGGCGGGAGAGCGACGCAGGCGATGGAGTGACTGAGAGGGAAAAGTTGATCTTTGATCTCGACAAACCCGACTGGTGCAGTTTTCTCCGACACTTATGAGGAAATAATCGAATTGGTCTACACTCAAATTTTCGTAATGATCGGGATAAGTCATTCCCTTTTGAGGTAAAGTAACAACATCTACATACATACAGGAAAGTAATGTCTTAAATCGCTAAAGAACAGGAAAGAATCCGACTAAGGAAGTAATTGTGTAAAACAATAATAACGAGTGGAAATGAAAATCTCCAGCATCGCTGACCTCATCGCTGGCCGCAGTCAAATGAACGAGGAGAAGAAGAAATGGTAGAGGAAAGACGAGCAGGCGATGAATGGAGGAACATCGTTGCATAGTGATGATGAAAGACGCTGCAATCGGGGTGATATCACAGCCACTACCCCTATCCCAAAGCCTCCTTCCCTTCATGGAACCAGACACCAAATGATATCAGAGTATTCATACTCCATCGCTACGATGATGGGGAAAATAAACAAAATTGAACAAAAGAAACTCACAGAGAATCGTAGCCTAGAAAGCGCTTGGTGGTGGTGGAGTATCACAGGGATGGAGGAGGGAGGGCGGGAGGCTGCTGCTGCTGCTACTCTGCTCACATGCTGCACTTTCGCACGCAGAGTGCGTCCGGCCGGAGACCTGCAGAGAAATGCTCTCCTCGTTCCGCACGCTCTCTCGCTGGTCAGAGTGGCGAGAGGGAGGGGGAGGGGAGGGGAGGGAGGGGGGAGGGGAGGGAGAGAAGTACACCCCTCATCGAGAGCGGGAGGAGGAGGCCACGAGTAATGAGCGAACACGAGGATGAGGCTTGACCTAGTGCAATTCGGGGATGAAAGGAGAGAGAGAGTTTAGGGCAGGTAGGCAATGACCATTTCAGGATGGAGCATTTTGTACGATGAAAGAAGGGCCTATCACGGGATTTGTTTGACGATTCTACATTGAAACCTCAAGAGATATGGGAAACTGTGAAAAAGAAAAAATTGTGCGATCATAGAAGAGTTGAGGCATGAAGATTGGACAACCGCCTTGTGATAATATAATATTCATGCGATTTGTCGTCAGAAGGGGTGATGATCATCTCAAGGGGAGAATATCAAAGGGTTGATGGACAGGGACAAACATCGTGAGAGAGAGAGAGAGAGAGACGGCAGAGAAATCAGAGAGAGAGAAAGAGGGAGCAGTTCACAGGTGATTTCCACCCGCCGCAAAGTGTGCGAGTACTATGCGATTGCAGGGAAAGTGCAGAGGATCAGAGATTGATTAGACCTTAGGGCTATCAATCCATTTGATGAAGGAAGCAGACGAAAATAGAACGGACGCAATGAAAGTAGAGGACGGAGAATAACTATCTCTCATCTGTCAGAGAAACGCAGAGAGCAGGCGGAATGAGGAGAGTGTGCTGTTCGCAAATTAAGGATTTGATCCGGTCTATCGCATGCTAAACTTTCCAACCTGCAGCCTTGATTGCATGAGCATACTCTGCAGAACAATTCACCATTTCAAGCTCTCCCGAGCTTACATACCTACCCTACCCTACACTTCTCTCCCGCTCCCTAATGCGTTGGTGAATATGAATAATAACCTATTCAAGATTAGGAGGAGGGGTGAAACGTCGTCTGAACAGTGTGAACTGTGAAATGAGCGAAGAGCGATAAAAAGAACGATCACGAGTAGCGCAGCTTACGCAACTAAAAGCGCTTTAGGGCCGACAATTCCAGTCCAGATTATCATCTCTGTCTATCCATTTATTGCGCGTGTCCTGCCTACAGATTACATTACTCATACGTACACGTTCCCACTCTTTATCTATCCCCCCCTCCCCCCCCCCCCCCCCCCCCTGCACGTTCCTTGAAAAGGGCAAACACACTACTCACTCACTCCCTTCCTCCCACTCACAACAACGAGTGAATGGAGACAACACAGCGTGGGAATGACCAGGACAGTGGAAACGAAGCGAGGTCTTGCCATGCTGACCAGGCTTCAGGGCCTACTCACAAACGGCTACGCGAGATGAACCCCTTGGTTATCATATCACAAAAAACCACCTTTACGGGGCTATTCTATCATTTGAAAAGTTGTCAAGTGTTTGAAAATTCTGTTTTGATGCTAAACAGGGTGGAAGGCTCGTTGCCCGTGTTTCTTTTGTTTCCGCACAAATTAGTTCCAGGCTTCACATGGAGAGGACAAAGGAGCTTGTTTCCTCTACGAGTGCAGGGAGAAAGCGCGAAGAAATCAGGTCTGTTACTTATTTCCAGCCGTGATTCTTATAGTAGCCTCCCCCAACCCTCTCAGAAATGCGATGACTCTATTGGCCTCTTGATAAGTGTTTTAAACGCACAAAAGCGCGTGGTTATCGTTGTTTCTTGCGTTGAGGGTAATCTGGTAAGCCTTGTTCGTTCTCTCCACTCAACAAGTTCAAAGCCTCTGCCGTCCTACGGAAACGGAAGGAGTGGATAAGGAAGGAGACAAGCAAGTGCACAAGACGAGACTCGCTTATGGAATGACCTCTCAAAGGGCATCTCTTGAACAGATGATCCCCGTCTCTTCATTTCCCCTGCTCTTTCGTCTTCTCTGACTCTCTTCATTCTCTGGTAGGTCAGGAATGAGGATGCATATGGGATGAGCAGCAGTAGCCGCACTATTATCGTATCGCTTCAAGTGCATCAGCTGAGAATATGAGAAGGGCTAATGGGAAAGTCGCGCGATATACCCCTTCTAGTCTGGCCAGAGGCAGGGCAGGGAACTCTCATCCAAAGCGCAAACATTTTCTGACTATAATAGGACCGTGTGCTGAAAACGTTTTCAAAGTCCTTCTGCTCATTAATTCTCTAACGTGCAATGTACCCCCATCTAATTCTAGCCAGAGACAGCCAGAGACTATCATCCGTAGTATTAACTCCTTCAACGAAACTCCGAAATTCAATTTCTCTATTTCCTAACTGGAGAGAGTTAAGACAGCCTCATGTAGCCGTGTTTTCGCACAAATAGGACTGAATGAATGCTAGTAGCACGCAGAAGGGCGCACCAGTTTGGGGAGACTTTCCTATCTTAACCTATCCTCCCGTTGAAAAGTTGTGCTGTGAAGCCGGTAATAATACAAGTGCCATGGCTTCTCCTCGTGGTTGGCGAACAAGCACAACTTGCATTGTCCCTGTTGCACTCTCTCAATGCGAGATCGGAGAGATTAATGGGAACCACCAGTGGATTGAGGAAGCAGTCGTGGAAAGTACAACAATGTAAACGCGACGTGGTTTGCAAACTCTCGTGAGCGGGAAAGTACAAAAACTGCAAAGTACGGAGAGAGAGGGAGAGATTTGAGTGGACGAGGGCTTCGTGTCCCAAGGGGGAAACGGGAAAGAACGAACACGATTGGGGAGGGCGAATTTCCGGGGGGAAAACATTGACAGGGCGGTGATGGGACGCGTTTTGTAACCTCTTTTTTCACGGAAAATGAGGTTTTTATACAAACCCTATTTTAGGACCATGTTTTCTTGCCGGATCAGAGGATTTGTGGAATAATCGCAAAAGGTTCTGCAAGCCTCACCACAGACTGGACTCGGTATTTGATGGTCATTCTCGAAAGAAGGAAATCTAAATAAAATTGACTATAAAAACCGTAAAATAATGAAATTATCTTATCTTTTTGGACGGAAAACGCGATGATTGCTCTCGACTAGCTAATGAGGGATTCCGAAAGTGTGCAATTTCGACGCATAACAGATGCAATAATCGCGCAATAAACGTTCCCAAACGAGCGATAACCGTGGAAAAGGCTGCGTTTCTCGTCGTCACTCGCGACTCTCTGATAGGTCATCAATCCTGGTCGAGTGACAAGCCCCACCAGCCCCATCGAGCCTCTAGGATAACCTCTCCCTCTCACTCCTCTCTCTCTTACACATTGTGTCCCGCAGCATTTTTTGCTACTCTCTAGCCCGCTATCTCTTCCGAGAGAGGGGAGAGGGGATTACTTACTCTCGAAGGGTAGGTCAGTACGAAGGGGGACAAAGAGAGACATCATGTGTGCACAACTTTCGGATGCTGAAGTAAATGCGAGAAATTTGATGGACCAGACTCGGATCATGGAATGTAGTGGAGAATAGACAACAAAGCCGGAGGTGAGATGCAAGGCTAACGGACACAGACAACTGACATACTATTGGGTTATTTTGCCAGACGACCTTAGCTGTGTCACTTGCCTGGGGATGAATGCATGACCGCTACGGTAAGCGTCTGACATCGAACAACAGCAACAGACAACTGTCATTGGGCCTGTTTGCCGTATCGAACTTGGCTAGCCCGATGACATAGGGATGCTGTTTCATAGACTGTCTCATCAGGACGAACAACGGACTCAGCAGCAGACAACTGACATTGTCCCTGCGGGGTCAGAGCGACCCCTCACCCCCCCCCCTCCTTCCCCCCCCCCCTCACCCCTCGCCCCCCCCCCCTCCTGTCTCTCTCTCTGCTCTTTTACGAGTACAACACGTGTGGATGGATGTCTGTCGTGAGAAGGGAAGAAAGAAGAATGGTTGCGTCATCACTAGACAATTTGGATTTTTGCCAGCTTCTAGAGAATGAATAATCAAAATAAGAAAAAAACATTGAACTTTGGAATGGGAAGCAATCCGATGTTTGGCGCTCGATTGCAACTAGACATGTTGACTGAAAGATAACAACACAACGAGTTTATTAGTAAGGTAGGGGACCGAATTGGAGAGGATAGAGGGCGAAGAATACGCCCTAAACACATCGTTGCATTTTGAAGGCAAATTCTGAATGAGAAGATCGCCAGAGGAGGATATTGAAGCTTTCGAATATCTACTTCTGGACGAGTGATGACACCACCTCAAGGCAATCGTCATGGATATATTCAGATAGAGTGGAACCGAACATGGGGCAGTGCGCATCTGGCGGAATGGGCCCAATGAAAGGAAGAGGGGAGATAAAGGAAGAGGATGGGGAAGGGGAAATATCCATGCAAAATGGCAATAATCCTTTTTGCAGAAACCCTTCTTGATGAGTCTGATCAGAATAGGGTGAAATATATCATTTTCTTGCATTTTGAAGCGAATCCTGCGGCTTTCGTTGATCGTGTCATGACCAATTGTGTCGACGCGGAGAACAAAACCTATATTGTTGCCAAGTCTTGCTAACAACCCCCCGTTCTCGCCATGCAGTTGCACTTGACCAGTCGGTTATCGGACAGGGAAATTGTTATCTAGGGGGAACTAGCGGAGCTGCGCTTTCTCTACCTCTTGCAAAACATCACCTGCGGGCGTGATTCGAACCTGCCTGCGTCGGCATGCCAGTCAGACACCATGCCCATTAGAGGTAGAGAAAGGCAAAGAGAAGAAAAAAAAAGAAAAAAAGAAAAAACTAATGGGCATGGTGTCTGACCGGCATGCCGACGCTAAAAGGTTAAACCGAACGGGTTTACACAATAAATGGCTCAAGAACAACTCACTTCATTACAGTACTCAATGGAGATATGTCGATTGTCGTATTCGAAGAAAGCATAGATCCCCTGGCAAGGTGGGCATGGTGTCTGACTGGCATGCCGTTTAATGGGCATGGTGTCTGACTGGCATGCCGACGCAGGCAGGTTCGACTCCCCCCCGCAGGTGATGTTTTGCTAGTCCTCATGGGATAGTATACTGTAAGGACAGTACGCCAAAGTTTGAATGTCAGAATGCATTTTTTCACTACTTTTTTAAGTAAAAAAATCAAAATGAACAAGAAGAATGAAGCATCCATATCTGACTGTCTGCTAATAATCAAGAGTGGAAACTTGGTTCAGGCATCAAAATCCACTATGTGAATGATGGATAGAAATGAGCCTACGAATGGGTTCGTTGCGAAAGGCGCGAGTCTGTGCCGGAGGCAATGGCGAAAGAGGAGAAAGTGAGCGTCTGGTCCTCTCCATTTCCCGTTTCTGGCACTGTTCTAACAAGTCTTGAACAAAAGAGGTTTCCGTCCGGCTAGTGTGGAATCAATGTTTTCAAGGCGCTTTCTGTTCTGTAACCCTTTAATCTCGATGCGAAAACACTAAAAAGAACGTCTTTTGGGAGCCTACGGAAACCATGGTTCGGAAACAATCTATCGGATAAATGAGTGGCTTGAGGAATAGCATGGACCAATAGATACACTTCCCAGTTCAGTGGTCAGAGAGCGCCAAGGGCCCCCTAGACCCGTTCTGGTGTTTATAAACAAGCTCTTGGAGGACCGGCCGCGGTAGGTCACAACATGCGGAGAGAGGAGGAGGGGGGGGGGGGAGAAACAGTAGGCCTAATTTCCAGCTACCCCCTGCTCCCCACACCTGGTCACTGCACTAATTGAGCCAGCGCAATAATATGCGACTCTCCTCGAATGGCATGCTATCTCGTCTGTTAGAGAACGGCGAGATATAGGGTGAAAGTGGGAGAGCGAAGACTCGATGACTTCAGGCGTCATTGAAATCCGAGCGATTTGTAGCGAAGAAGTGCGAAGAAAAAGAAGAGGCTCGTGAAATTCGAGAGATGCGAGGCCTCTTAGCCAATTGTAGTCGAAATGGACACGGGAGGATACGTCTTACTAATAGTCGTACTAATAGTGCCCTTGCTTATAGTAGATGAACGCATTCGCATTGTTAACCCTACTGTCTACTATACTGAACAGCTGAATAGAGATAAAGTTGCCACTTCGAGTCTGCGCTCTCGGTCTAGGTGTAAATGCTAATAATATTTCTACAACTTCTGAATGATGTTGAAGCAGTATGTATCTTATTTTATACCTGCAAGCGCTAGATTTAGGAAGTTGTAACGTATTTCGCTCATAGTTGTGATGACAGAACAAGGGACAGGGGTGAACACGTCTGGGAATCCACCGGAAGTCGAGCAAATATGGAGATGTTCATCAATGAGTCACTGCCTGTGGTGCGAGGTGTTTTGAGAATGATAACCCCCTCCCCCGCCCCCTTCCCCCCCCCAACCTGATAAGATTTGAACGTTGTGGAGAACACTGGGGGAATCTTGCTGGAGTCCTACATCAGTCAGAGAAAAAAGAGAGAGCGAGCGGAATGGAGAGAGCCAGACGGTTTCAGACTGAGTTGGCACGGTGCCAGCCCGGCCGGAACTAATCTTTGTCGCTCAGAAACATCGTGAGAGACTACGTAAATGAATTCATTAATTGCTGAGCCGGAAAAACACGCTTATTGTTGTCCGAATGAAGAATGCGTCTCTTCATTCCGCACGCTCTCTCATCACCGAGCCCTTTTAGAGAGCGTTTAGAATGAAGAGAGTCATCCTAAAAGCGCGCCCTTTGAGCAGAGCAGCCTCGTATGGAAATGATGGGGGGAAGCGGGAAATAGAGGGAGGGAGGGCTGGCACGAAAAAAGCACTGAGAGACATCTGGATGATGAGGAGGCAGAGGTAGTGATGGGAACGGGCAGATAGAGGGGGGGAATGTGTGTGTGAGGACAATCATCAGTATATTTTCAATCCTAATCACGAAATTATACCCAAAATACGCTGCCCGTTCGATTTGCGTTTCCCGCAAATCCACCGGAGGGTTGGCTAATCCAGATGACAAAGCGCCCGAGATGGATCTGATGGGAATATCGAGATAGCAACTTAGATGGAAGCTCAAAACCATTGGAACTTCCACCACTTTGCGCTTATGAATCGAGCTTGTGATGGATGAACGCCCAAAAAGCCGTAAGTTGCCTAGTGATGAGGCAATCGGCGAACTGGAAGGGGCAAATGAGACCCGTCGGCGGCCCTTCGGAGGTGCAATAGAGAGATGTACAGTGGACAAGGTCAGGAGAGGGAGAGGGAGAGGGGAGGGAGGAGGGGGAGGCAAGGGACCGATAAATTTGAACGTCCTACTCATTATCTAGGATTTCCACATTCTTCTGTCGAATTTTCGGAGGGAACTCAGTGACAGTCGTTAGAATTGGGGGTGACGGCAGAGGGTTCAGGAAGGACGATTTTTTGAGTCTCTGGCGGAAGTTGTGGCAGCTAATCCTTATCAAGAGAGGGAAGATCGTAACCGGCGAAAATACGTTTTCAAAATAGTACGGCCCAGAAACAGAAGATAACCATGAACTCCTCGGCAATCTGCCTTCTGGTTGCGAGTCATGGGCGTTAACCGGGACTATCTATCGCTCCCCCGAGGGCCGACGGGGGAGATGGAAAAGTTCGCTAGCACACACACGTTTCAGCCCCCATGAGCACTCCCGATTATGCAAATTGCGCGCCTCAGGGCGAGAAAGGAGTCGAGAAAGAAGAGGCCGATGAGATAGGGATGATGCAACAGACGGATACGGTAGGTGTACGGTAGGTCAAAGAGATGACCGGTTAACAGCACTTTCCGGCATACACAGAAGGGAACGGGTCTGAGAGGGGGGGGGGGGGGCTTGGGGTGAATGCGAGTTGAAGAGTAAAGAGGGAGAAAGGGTACTCACCCTCTCTCTCTCAGAGAGAGTGGATCACTCCGACAGATCGGGTTGGGCTTATTCTGGAAGGAGAAGAAGCTGCTTGCTCTCTCCACTTGTAGGCCACTCTAGCAGGTCAGAGAAGACGCGAGATCAGGCGGATTGGAGAGAGCAGGTTATGAGACAACGCGAACCGTAACATGATCCCAACAAAGAGAGAGGAAGAGGAATGGGGAATCAATCTCGGACGAAGGGGGGGGGGGGGAGGAGGGGGGAGGTCGGAAGGGAATGAACCCATCTCCGGGAACGTTTCGCAATGGAGGCATTACTCTCTGGTCAATTTCAATTTGGCCTCAGGGCAACCAAAAAGGGAGGAGGACGAGAGAAATGACCAGAACATTAGTCATGAATAGAGGCAGATGGAGAGAGGAGGGGGAGAGGGGGGAGGGGGAGGGGGGAGGGGGGGAGGGGGGAGAGGGGGGGAGAGGGGAGGGGGGAGGGGGGGGGGACAAGGATGGACAAGAGGCACGATTGTAAGTGGATTGCTGCAACAAGCAGAGGAAACAGATTCGAAAGTGCCAGCTCAATCCTACAGTAATCGCAGTCGGTCCGCAATATCCTCACTGTCCCTATAATTTTCCCTAACGGGAACATCTCACAGCGTGATTGGAATGCGCGCCATAAAACGATGACCAAAAAAAAAGAATCCCCGGGTGGAAAAAGGAAAAGGGAATGGGGCCGACCCACGAACCGTGAGCTTAAGCCGGATATAAACGAGGAAATGATCTCATCTGACCGAGAGACAAGATAGACTTCATTCGTGCTCTCTGAGGGTGGAATCAGCTTCACCACCACCTGCCTTATTCGTGCCCTCGGGCTAGATTACTGTCAGCCGGAATAAGATGGATCGTTTCTAGCTCGTTTGGATATGTTTCAAATGAAGGAGGGGAAGGAAAGGATGGGGGTAGGTCATGTCTGATACGATGCAGAAAGAAAGATCGCTCAGATGGAGGCGAGCGAGAGATGAGAGAGGACAGACAGTGAGAGGAAGTGAGAGATCAGGGGACGATGAGGGACGGAAACCATCGAGAGTTTGTCCACCAGCATAAAATGACGCTCAAATATTGAGTGACCACGAGACATTGTGTGAGGGGCGCTATTTTGGTTGTACTACAGTGTTTTCAACCTGTGAGAACCGAATAAGAATCGAGCAGTGTCATCCGGAATGAATGATCTATTTTCTCTCGCAAGATTAAACTGAATGAAACCAATTTCTTAATTCTCTGCATTATGGGCATTTACTTAAATCATGTTTATCAGATCAAGTAAAATTCAACGAACATTCAATGTACAAAGCAGAATCGATCAAATCGATGTTGAGCTTCTCACTTTTTGTTTTCATCGCCGCTACGCTGTCCACTTCATGCACCTGAAATCAGTTGAATTAGTGGGAGATAGATACGGTAGCTGGATTACCTATTAAAGTGAGAAAAGTACGGGAGGAGTACGGTATTTATTCGTTGGATAGTAGGGTACGGTAATTGCGTTATCAATTCATGATGAGGAACGATAGTAACATCATGATTGGTGGGACACTCATCGATTTTATAGTACGATAGGTGTGTTATCGATTGATGCGAGGGAGGTACTGTATATAGTACGGTATCGATTGACTCACCTTGTCTCGTTGTGGACGTCCCTGCAGCGGATGCAGCAGAAGCGAGTGCCGCATCGCACGCAACTGAATATCAAGGTTTGAATATTGAGCCATTAGGATCACACTAACAAGTTTCACCCACTTGTAATTTAAAAGTTGTAAAACTTGTTCTATCTAGTAAGGTTCATCGCGGTCATAAATTGTAAGACTAGCATTTGAATCACAAAGTCTCCCGCAACTCAACGTATCTTGTCGATATCCAAGATCTATCGTCTAACCCACTTCTTTACCTCGTAATATACCAACAGAAAAGCCCCTTTGTAGCATTGTCGGCGACACTTTATCGCTACTTCCGGCTCTTCTAAACTAACAGCGGTTTTCCCCCGACGTAGTCGGGGGAACCACTGGCGGTGTGCGGCGCTTCGCGCCTCACATAAGCTTAGTTCACTTAAGCTTAAATTGTGTGTTGGCAGGACGTCCAAACCGAACACACACACACGTTTGCGCTTTATATAGATGTATAGATTTCGGGAGCATGAAACTGTTCGGCATAACTACTTGGAATTGACTGGTATCTGTTTGGACTGAACTCACCTGTACTTAGACTGGAATCCACAGACGGCGCACATCTTTCTGGCTGGATACCTCGACGGGGGAGCGGCCGCATTCACCCATGCTCCGTGCTCCTCTGGACGCTCCTTATTCGCACTCTGCAATGATACAGTAACCATTCATCTACAATATCCCGCCCTCCTACAGTACCCTCCATCCAACTACAGTATCCCTTCCCAACATTCTATTCAAGGCGACTGAGCACTGTACCATGATGCAGTACTACATTGAATGGTAACGTTCTTCTATCAAGCGCATCAATTAGTAACTGTCAGAGCCCTCTTCAGGAATATATTCTCCTTTCACATCTACCCAACAGTTTCTTGATCCTGGATTCATTCGGCATTCGGCCTACACAGCATAACTCATTCAACAAAGGGGGGGGGGGGGGGGGGTATCGTGGTGTTCCTCACATTTTCCTCCTCCAGTAACTGCATGAAGTTCTTCCTGAATCGCTGCTTGAAGTGCTCACTGCGCATCATTCGACGCTTCTTGATCGCGGCTGAAAACGAGAAGTGATACACAGCCCATTACTCCCTAATAGTGGATTGGGTGATGGGACGTTTAGAAACTCTCAATCAGGTGACGTTTAGGAACCATTTCAAAACATCGGGAAGACGGTTTAGACCCCTAATTTGAATACCGGTGACGTTTCTAAACTATATTATATTGTAAGGCTATCCACCGGTATTCAAATTAGGGGTCTAAACCGTCTTCCCCATGTTGTTAAAACCATTGATGCGACTGACCAGGATCCAACTTCTCCTCTCCGTCCTTCCTCTTCCTTCCTCCCTTGTGCTCGCCGTGCAGAGAAGACGTGGGCACGTCGTGATCCTCAAGGGGGAGAAGTCATAAGTGGGCACAAAAATAAATAAATAAAATACGTTGACGCCCTAAGCACTTCCATTGGCTGCAGATATTGGGTTTCAAGTAAGAATAGCATCTTGTGGGTTGTAAGTGAAACTAATTGGAAGACCGTTGGTTGAATGGAGAGATTGAGCAATACGGCAATCAATGGTAACATGGTACAAGTGAGATTGGAGAGGTTAGGGATGTCAATCTCACCTCGAACTTGGGTCTCTTCTTGTTCCACTGCAGATTCGCGTGCGGATCTTCGTGGTAATTGTCCTGAAACAAGAAGATAAATATTATTTCTTTAAAGCTTAGTGAATCGAGCGATGCAAACAGATATTGAAGAACACTATGGATCATTTGAGATCACTCCTTCTGGGCGCTTTATACAGAATGCAATGAGTTTTATCCGCTCTACAAAAGAGAGTGGGAATTAAAGGATGGGTGGCGGATGGATGGAGAGGGTATGTTCTCGTCCTATTCAGCATAAGGAAGCCCAAATAGTTCTCTGCAGACACAACGTATGGGTTTGCTTGAGTGCTAACCTGTTCGAGGCTTTCGAGTGCCTTCCGTTGTCTTCTCACTCTGGCAGATTCGTCGAGAATCCTCAGCGACTCGGTCGCTTCGATGCGAGAAGACTGTCGAAGAGCGGCAGCCGATGCCTTCTTCATCACTTCTGCACGAACTGAGAATGACATATGGTTGGGTAATACGAGATTAGGAAAACGGCATAGAGAAAAATGATGGAGTAGAGATAACAGCGTTCAAGATCCACGTTGACTCAAGGAACACCCCTATCAGCGAGAACAATGCTTTACAAAGAATCTAACCGAGATGTCAGAGAAATAAACACATTCTTTGAAAGGCAGTACGTGAAAATAAGAGCACGCAGCTAGCTAATTTGAAAATTTGAATCGTGGGACCAGGACCGCTTAGCTCTGGTTTTCCCGCGCTGCAGGTACATCTTTCGCCTTCACAAGCCCCCACCCCCCCCCCCCCCCCCCCCCCCCGAGGTATTGATCTCGAACTTGGCCTGTATGTGAAACTTATCGCGTTGTTCCGAACTGGTTCGAGTCTGAAACTCCACCCAGTCTCCCATGCTTGCGGGCATAAGGGTGAACGGATTTGGCCCGAGTGTCTCAAACCTCAGATAACATAGCGAGAGAAAGGAATGAGATAAGCATTCATTACTGATCTATTCAACTGAAGACCTATATTGATACAATCAGTGCGCATCAGACACCGCCCCATGCCACAGCAATTCTAGAGAATCACAAAGTACTCTTTAATTGATAGGAGAGCAAAGCATCAATGTAGACCCTTATCAAGATATATCATCCGACTCAACGAATCTCTTTTTATCAGAAGATATTATTCCAAACATAATCTTTATGCTGATCAATAGATAATAACTCGTCAATGTGAGAACACACGTAATCCAAAGTGGAAAGGTAGTAAAGCTGTTACAAAACCATCGATATTTTAAAAGTTGAATCAGTAAAAAACCGGGATGTAACATTGATAGTCATGAATAGTACACCGTATGTTAACTTGGGGGAAGGAGTGAGTAAGTATTTGGTGTGTGGCGAGTGTCTTAGAAAGGCTCAGGAATGATATGGATGCTGGGAGAAGGGATGAAGGAATGGACATACTGGAGGGGTTTGGATTTAGTATTATTCGAAGGGACGTCTCTCATTTCAATCTTAATATAATTCTCATCCACACCTTCTTCATTCCCTTTCTTCCAGTTATCAACCGCCATCTTGATAACATGGAATTCAGATAGATGGAATTCTTTGTCGATCTGTTCCTCTTCCTCCTTAGTAACCACTCCATTTCTCCCTCCGATACTCATAGCACGGAAATCAGCTAGATACCGACTCACGCCAGCCTGCTCCTCCTTGAATACAACCATCAATATCCACTATATCCCACTAAATTTCACATAAGCTATTATTATCAACTGTATGCATCTTCAATATCATAGTTGTAGAAAGATTTCATCAACTACTTGTTCAACAACCATCTACTGTCTTATCCACAATTCCACATACTATCTATCGTACCTTGCCTTGGAGACGTACATACTCGATCTTCAGTAATCTTTCCGTCTCTCGATTCTTCTTCAATGACTCTATCAGCTTATCTTCCTTCACTTGTCCTTCAGGCCAATCCTTCCATGGATTGACCGAATCTCCATTTCCTCGATCCTTCAGACTCCTAAGCTTCTCATCCAGGGACTTCTCCATCTCCTCGCAGTGACGGATTCCCTCAAATTTACCATTTATAGGGGCTTCTTTACTTTAGGGGACAAGCTCCGCCCACTTTTAGTCTTAGCCCAACACTGCTGGAAAATGATGACAATTAGTGTCGTTAGTATCCTTAGCGTTACCCTAAGCAACCTAAGCCTAAGCAAGCGAAAAATGATGACACATACATTCTTAGATAAGTCTAATGAAAGGGGGCGGAGCTTGTCCCCTAAAGTAAAAAAAGTGCCCATTTATATTCCTACATTCCTTATTAAAACTCAATTTGACGAAAAAAATAAGCTAACCTCCTTGACATACTCGTTCTTCATCTTGAATTGAAAATGCTCATTCTGAGACTGAAATTCCTTGTCCTGAAAACCCATCTATCGCCATTTCTCCTAGTGATACAAATACGGTTAACAAAATTTAAAACTAACAGTCAGACCATTAAACTTAGAAACGGACGATGCTATTCTCGATGGATAGCCAACATCATAGTCAACCACATTTATTGCACAATCATTCAGATCGTGCACGATAGATAGCAAGGTTCCTGCAAGCGTTGATCTCGCTATCTTTCCATTTCATGTCACTCATACCATAAAAGGACACACTATTCACGCCGACAAAAGATTAACCTGTAGACAGCTTCTCCAACTGAGAGCTCGCAATGAGAATATACTTGAGTAATTCCTGACGCAAGAAGCTCCTGTCCATGTCAGCATTTTCCAGGAAAAAAAATAATTAAGAACTTCTGACAACTCAGTGCATTATAGCGGCAAAAACTAACCTCAGCAAGTTCTGAGATAGCTTCGTCGAGAGTTGCTTCAGGACGGCTCCCCTCGACTCCGTCCATCTTACGATGAGCAAGCTTCTCATTAATTCGCTGTAGTAGGAACAAATACCCACTTGGCATCATTGAGACACTAACCTTGCTGATTCTACCCATTTCATCGACGGGAATACTGCATCTGATGTTGTGATCGTCTAGCACGCCAGTCACTGCCTTCCGAATGGCATTGATCGTCCCGTTGAGACTCGTTTCCAGAGTCTCCAATTCATTGTCCAAGGGGAAAGAGCACTTCTTCTGAATATATAACAACTGAGAAAATGTACAAACCCAACATCACTATCTCAACTCGTTCCCCGTCAGAGCATCATGATTTTATTTCTCTTCATAATATAAAAGGCACTCACCACTTCCTGTGGTGCTTCCTCGGGCGGTCCCACGATAGATTCCTCAATGGCATCAATAGAATAATTAGAACTAGTCGGCTGGTTCTCCTCCTGGATCTTGACAGGTCTTCCTCTTGATTTGGGTGTTCTCTTGGAAGGAGGTGTCGAGGCGGTAAGATCAGTCGCCAGCGACCGCGAAAGATTCTTCCGAGGCATACTGGTCAATTCAACATTAACTCGGGGTTTGCCGAGCTGCAGTCGCACCACTTTCGCGTAGCTGCGCAGCCATCCTCTCTCACCAGGTGAGAGAGCACGCGAAAAGAGGAGGGTGGCTGCGCAGCTTCGCGAAAGTGGCGCGACTCCAGCGCGGCAAAACCCGAGAAGTCAACCACATAACAAGTATGAGAGACGCGCAAACAGCTTATTGTAAGATTCAAATGCTCAGCAGCGGTAATACGGTGTTTAGTGTACTATCGTTACAAATTCGGAGCAAATAAATAGCTACCGCTTCATTGAATCTTCCTAAATTGTTGACCTTTGTCAAGAGTATTCAGTGTCAAAATGGGCAGTGAATAAGAGCAAAGTCGATACCCTAAAACTCATAGAAAAAGTATCGATTCTACAGGTAGTACTGTTACTCGTGGAACGGTTTATTTTCTAACAATAATAAAAAAACTGTTTTAAAATTTTAAAAAATTGTGTCACAGTGTAACTCGGGCGGCATGCGCGCCACTTTCGCGAAGCCGAACGATAGCTATCACAGACTAGTTTAATTTGATAATTTATTTTTTTGAACTTTTATTTCACAAAATAATATCATTAACCTTATTTAGTTTGCTGTGAACTATAGTTTACTATATTAACAGCTAAACAATAAGAATTTACAGAAGGTAAATCGGCTCAAAATGTTGAACAATTAGTTGACGATTTAGCCTCGGTGAGTGGAGATTTCGCGACCTGTGTACGGTACCGTTCTTTCATATTTTTTTTAGAAACTTTATTTTGGCATATTTCCGTCGATACGCCGTGTATTGTTTCGCATAACTCCATTAACGAGAATCCTTGCCCGCTATATTCATTGTCACAACCTTCATTCTTCACCGATCACCTTTGTAGCGCCTGTCATTTCGTTTTCAAGGTAGCGCGAAACTCAACTTGTTCCCTGTCATTCTCTTAGCGAACTTTACGTTTAATATTTGAAATGAATGTTGTTATTTGCAGGGTATGGCTCCGGCCTTCGACAGTGGTGCAGCAGCAGACATCGCTAAGCTGTCCCTCAACGGCGGTTCTAACGGAAAGACTCAGATCGGAAGAAGCGACATGCAACTCGGTGAAGTAACGCATCACAATGTCCTGGTGCGTTAATGAGTACTGCTAAAAATCGCGGGAGGTCTATATATTCCACACTAACAACTCATTCATCCTTACGGGTTTGCTTAACTCTCTCGATTCTATGATAGACGTCTTGTGATCACGAGGCGATCGTGAGCTCTCGAGCTCTCTAAAGAGCCGGTGAATAGTGATGACAAAGCTTGACACTCGTGGCAGTCAAAATACAAGTATGATCTGTTTTCAGCAACTGAAGAAGCTAAACCAGTGCGTGTTTCCCGTCAGCTACAATGATAAGTTCTACAAGGAGGTAGGTTCTTTTGGTTGTTGTGTGTGCCTAAAAGTACGAAAACTCGCACATTATTCAAAATACAAGGTTGTTACAACTCTATCTTAACTCTATTGCATTATTTCGTTCCATTTCTTCTCATGTTTGTCCATGCCTCTCGATCTCTGACTCTCTAGGTGACATCAGCGGGTGAGCTGGCCCGTCTCGCCTACTTCAACGATGTCGTCGTCGGAGCAGTCTGCTGCAGGTGGTTCATTACCTCATTAGATTTAACCATCGGTCTGTATTGTTCGTTGGTACGTCTGTTCACCACTGTAGCTGATATGATGGTGCTTTTAGGTTTCAATAGAACACTCAAGCATTGGTTTAGTTTCACACTGCTCTAAACAGTGAATAAGAAGTGCAGGAATGCAACAAGTTTATTCGGTCAAGCGTGAAACGCCCGGTTATCAAATTAGTGTGTTATTCGTTAGTGGTTCAGCATAGTGTTTGACTAGTTTTGTTGATATCGATTTTTGGCTAATCCATACTTCCAAATGTGCAGGGAGGACAAATACGAAGGAGAGAAGTCGCTGTACATCATGACCCTCGCGACGCTCGCACCCTACCGAACGTAAGTACCTGACCCCTAGATCCTTAACCCTAACACTACTCCTAAGGTTCGTATCTCTACCAGCACGTGAGCTTGATGTTTTAGCCTTTAGCGCATTAGACATTGCTGACCTTAAGCACTCGATTGGGTCTGCGGCCCTTTATTCTTTGAGTCTGATAGTTTTTGCTATCTGCTTCATTCATGAGACTTGCTAACCTTGAGTTGCGTTGAGAGAAGGGAGATGAATTACATTGGGATAGTGATAGGGAAGAGTGTGGTTGCACTAAAGAGTGTTATATGCAGCATGCTTCACTAGTGATGGTTAGGCACAGGCTTCTCATTTCGTTGGCCATTACCTCGAAAATCCTCTAATTTTGCTCGTCTTGCTCTTTTTCCTCATCTATCAACTGCATTCGCGGAGTTGGGCAGTAGCACTATGAGTGGTGTATATATAAATTAATGAGTGATAATAAAATTAATTAATTATTATTTTTTTGCAGTCGTGGGGTTGGCCGGATGCTGCTGGAGCACGTGTTCGCGCTGTGTGAGAAGGACGCATCCGTCCACGCCGTGCATCTCCATGTACAGGTCGGTTGATAGAGAGAGAAAAGTCAGTCGTCGATCGAATGAGTTGCCTACCGTATCCTGCATACTTGGGATGCTTCGCAGAGAGCGCTGAAAATGAATAGAGCCACTTCTTGCGAAGCCATCCTCGTTCACACTATTCCTCGCTTGAAATGGGAAATACCAGTGCGAATAGCTTCCCTCTGGTGTAGATTAATTCAATTCAATTCAATTATTTATCACATCAGGCAATTATGCTCAAATGAGGATCGAGCTATATTCTTCATAGGGCGCGTTCCACCAATGGTGTCCGATTGTACGCCTGAGATCATCGCGCCTTCGAGTCGGGATGATCCACAGGGCGCGCACTGTTGTAGGGCATCCATAGGGTTGTCGCGCGTATCCAGTGATTGGTTGGCATTTCCCGGATCATGTCTGAGGAGGTGAGCGAGAACGAGCCTACACTCACAATCCTTGACTCCTGCACTGCGATCACATCCCACTTGATGTTGCTGAGGGTCAGTTCCAGCTCGAACTGCTTGTCTGGCGAGCGTCCGGGCATTGATGGCGAGCGTCCGGGCATTGATGGAGCCGATGTGGAACTGGCGATCCATCAGGTGTAGATGCGGGTTGCATTTGATGATCAGGACTTGAGCCAAAGCGTCGAAATATCGCATTACTGGCCGATCTATTAGCAGTTCAGGGTTGAGCTGAAAGTCATATCTAGACTAGATGGAAGTACTGTTGCACAATAATATGTTATGAAGAGAAGTTCATTCGAGTTAACTCAACTCATTGTCGATAAGATGAAGCACAAACTCGCCTGGTCAGATAGATTATTAGGCAGAGAAGAAACGCGCCAACTGCAGATCAGTTCCATGTTTCCATTAATTCCAAATGCATAAATTGTAGATCAACAACGAGGTCGCTCTCAACTTCTACAGCAAGTTTGGATTCGAGCAGAAGGTACGGTCTTGTTTTGCTGGTTTTAATGCTGTAAATTAGGATATAACTAGAGGATGTGAACCATATGATCCCTCCCTATTTGGACTTTTCGGGAATTTAGAGAGAAAAAACACTGAATGCCTATATATTGAATAGCAGACGAAGTTGACAGTTTCCATACATGAATGTATTGTTCATCCCAGGGAGTGGTCGATCACTACTACAAGCGAATCGAGCCCGATAGCGCCTACATTCTCGTCAAGAAGATTGAGAGGAAATAAGCTGATCGTTGATCTTTGATCTTTTGTCCATATATCCCCCCCCCACTTTGTTCTCGTTTGTTTTTTATTGTTACTTCCCGTGCTCAGCTCTGGCTTTCAATCGTCGATTCCCGATATGATCTACCGTATCTCGCCCCTTCGCCTCTAATGATATAGCCCTGATTTAGTCATCGATTTGTTGATCATTCAATTCTTCGTTTGTTAAGTACTCTAGCCATCGGTATCTGTTCCTATTCGGACCTAACAGTTATAAATTTATCAGTACATTGCTGATCCGGCCATTGCCAATTTCATTTATATACAACAGAATAAACGATGAGAGAAGAGTGATCTTCCCTGAGTGATTGGTTCTGGCATCCTATTATTATCTGAACATGCTGATGCATCGATAGGTGCAAGACTAATTTTGTCGATCGGATATTTTATCCAGGAAGATCGATCGTGACCCAGTTCTTGCACCTTAGCTTCACTGAAATATCGACAAGTTCATTCCAATCTATTTAGAATGGACGAAGCGGGTCCGTCAGGGCTTGGCTATCTGGACGGGCTGCAGGGAATGGACGACTCCCTCACCGACCCATCCCTATGTACGGTATCCATCAATCGATTGCATATGCCGTGGTGGACTAGGACACGCCCTGTATCTGTCAATCGATCAATAACAATAGAATGGGAGTTGCCATTACAGCATCCTATAGGTTGAGAATGGAATGCGCTTCGATAATTCGCTGAAAGGATAGAGGTGGCATCAATTGATGCTCCCAGCGAATCGATAACCTCTATTCACTTGCAGTGTATCCCCACTTCGCTTCACTTACTGCGATGGCTCCCTCCTCCTCTCTCGACGCAGGATTGCTGCAGTTCAGAGGGTAAGCAATATCGAGTCCGTTAGTGGAATACGCTATTGAATGCGAATAATAGCTAATGCTCCAAGGAGAAACTCCCTCAACTAATTACCTCTTTGTTGCTACATTCTTTGTCACCTACAAGTTCCACTGTAATATTATTATTATTTTAAATTAACTAATCGTCACGTAGACTTATTCATAATTACTATACTACCATAAACCGTAAGCTTTTTGGCGAGAGCGCTCGTATCACCATGAAAATTTGCAAACAGTGCGCCGTTGACTGATTGATTGTGCTGCAGGAGTGTCCTCGACTCCTCTTCCCTCCACCCCCACTCATTTCTCCTCTCCTCCCAGTCGCCCTCCCTCCCCTTCTCCCCGTACAGGGTCAGTGATAAGCTATGTAGTGTGTCAAGTGATTGTATCCAGTACCTATCGTCACTATCATACCGTAACTCCGCAATCGTTGCAGGAGCTGGAGTGGCTTGATCGGCCGCTCAAAGAGGGCGTCGATCTGCGGATCGAGGAAGAGATGGCACTGAGTGGGAGGATGAATGAGCGAGGTGAGTGGAGAGCCGTGTTTGTGCTGTGTCAGATTCATGATTTCCCCCCATACAAATAGCATCGCAGACCGAAAGCGTACATGGAGTGAGCGAATGGCGACGGAGTCTCACGACGGGAAGTATCGAAGGATGGAGAGGAATAGGATACGGTAAGTTACGGTAGAAGAGATGGGATAGGGAAAGAGGTGCGGGAAGAGCAAAAACTACTGTTGGATAAGGGGAGGTTCAACTGGGAAAGGAGTTCATAAATACATTTGTTAAAAATAGTTATTTTAACAATTTGAGAATGGCTGAGAAGCGAGGAAGAGAGACGGATGAGGAGAGGAGGGAGAGATTGGATAGGGCCAAGGACTATATGAGGTGAGTGGCAGTAGACACTTCTTCCTATTTTATAGATGTCATAAGCAAGTAGGGTTCGGTCGGTGATTCGGTCGATCGACAACTGACTGTTCTCACTATCTAGTAAGCTACAGTTCAATCGTGCATCTCCTCATTCACCCTTGCTATCTCGCCTACGACGAATTGTCTCATCCCTTGCCATTAAATAACTCTTTATTGGCTGTTTATAAGGTCTATTCCACTCATAACGTGTTTCGAACGAAATGGTATTGTCCAACTGGAAAATGGATGATTGCAGACGCAAGATGCACAAGGAGACGGAGGAGGAGAAGGAGAAGAGAAAGGAGACGAATAGAGTGAGGACAGCCATGAGGAGGGGAAGGGCGGCTGCCGTGAGTTGGTTGAAGAAGGGGAGGGGGGAGGGGGGGGGGGGGGGGTCTGAACGGGCAGGGAAATGTGGGAAAATGCCTAGTTCACAAATGGATGTGTGGAGAGACAGGAGCATTCACAAGGGAACTGTCGCCGAGCTTATCAAATCTACTGGAGACGTCAAACTTAGACTTGTCATAGGACACCCAAACGAGTTATTCGACTTTATCCATGGACAAGCTATTTTGCATATTTTTCACAACCTTGATGATGACGCAATTTTAATATTGTAAATCAATAAAAGTAGCATTGCAATAACAACTACAACCTTTGAACCATCTGTCAGGGACATTAAGATTCGCTAGAGGATATGTTATCGCCTCCTAATATCGAGTAACTCAATTATGGTCTCATTGTCTGGGCAATTCCCGCCTTTGTCCCTCTCCCTCCCTCTCCCCCCTCCCCTCCCCTCTCCCTCTCTTCTCATTCTCCTCATTCCCCGTTGTTTCTCCCCTCATAAGTGGTCGCCTCGTCCTTCTGATTATGATTGTCCAGCAAGTCTTTACTCCCAGAATGGACCAAAGCCCGAAAGTGGTGTACGTCGAGGAGACGCCCACTCACAGAGTGGTTGTGACGCAGCAGCCAGTGAAACAAGAAGTCATCGTGCAGCAGAGAGAGGAGGCACTCATCTGCTGCTGCTGCGTCATCTGAGAAGGTTAGATATGATAGTGGCAGAGTACGGTAGTCCTGGATAACTGTGGTGATGGGTTACTATAGTTCATGCGATGTATAGGAACTGAATGTGACAATTGCAGTGGGATCGAATCAAGAAGATATGCGAGAGGAACACCCCGACAATATCAAGATTCCTGCATTGCGATAAATTTATTTCGTTTGTTGTATTCGTTCTCTGTTCATCCCTAGCCCTTCCTGTTCTCTTGTATTATCGTTTATATCTCTTCAAAGGTGATCTGATCTTTTATCTTTCTTCTCGGACAGATGGTTCGAAGGTAGCGGTTGTTGTCGTCTTCGGTATTTAGATACCTTTTAAACGCTTTTGGGTGTCCTATGATAAGTCTAAGTTTGGCGTTTCAAGTAGATTTGATAAGCTCGGCGATTACCGGAAAAGTGCTTTAGTACTCGTGGTTTGGGCGTTTCGACAGAATTTGGTACCAAACTTGGTTGCTATTGTTTGGAGAACAAGAGTTGTATCTAGTTATCTATCGTTGGGGACATGAAGGGCGGACTGAATACCCATCCAATCTCTGATTGTCAGGAGCGATCGCTGGACGATGAATTGCAATCGATGATGAAGGGAGAGGAGCAGAAGGATGAGAACGAGGACGAGAGGAGGAAGAGGTACGGTAAGGTTACTGTAGACTAGATAGGTTCGATAATTATTGAACGCACTAGTATATGAGGAGTACATAGGTTACGTTTTAGATTACAATCAATGGATTGCAGATTGGACCTGGCGAGACAGTATGCGGCATCGAAGAGACAGAGGGAGACTCCTGAGCAGCGATCCGAGAGGTACGGTAGCGGAATATCGATCGAATTGTCTGAACTTCTTTATCCATTTTCAGAATGGTAGTAAAGTTTCCTTAGTGCCCTGTTGATAAATTCTTTCAATCGACCTAAACATGTTGATACAGTAATTGTCTATTATTGATTGATTGCAATGGGTCAAAACCTGATAGACTTGCTGAGTATCGATTGATCGATTACCTCACAGACAGTGCTGGAACCTGATTAAACCTGTTAACCTGATGTTTGCATACCTCAGAAGATACGGTGGCGAATATCGATTGATTTATTGATCGCAGACTGGCGAAGAACCGGGCGCGAATGAGGGCAGCCCGAGCTGGGAAGAAGGAGGAATGGAGGGCATTCCTCGCTCAGAGGGAGATCGTAGAGGAACGACTGTATCTGATGAGAGCGCAGTTGGGAGAGAAGAGTGAGTGGGGGGGGGGGGTACGGTGGATGAGGATTACGGTAGTCGACGATCAATTGTAGAATATGGTGCTAGGATACTGTAGTTTAGAAAGTTCTTATTTAAGAACGCGAAACTGTTGAACAGTTGTTTGAATATTAGGAAGAGGAATTGTCGATCTACCTCCACCAATCTTGCGGAGACTTACTCTCATTACCTTCGTATATTTAAGAAAGGCTCTCCTTTCGACACTGTTTACATAGATTTCCGCAAAGCTTTCGATTCCATTGATCACAGATTACTATTGCATAAATTGACTAATCTAGGGCTTTCTGATCACCTTGTGACTTGGATCCATTCTTATCTTTCGAACAGGACTCAGTCCGTATTTATTGATTCGTCTTTTTCTCCCCCTTCATTCGTTAGATCAGGCGTGCCCCAAGGCAGTTGTATCGGCCCACTCCTTTTCATCCTTTTCATTAATGATCTTTGCTCTCAATTCCCTAAATCTATTTATTACTCTGTATATGCCGATGACCTCAAATTGTTTGCTGAAGCCCCGTTACACTCCGATGTTTTACAATCTGCTTTAGACACTGTTGCTGACTGGTCTTCGCAATGGAATTTAGGCATTTCTGAAACTAAATGTCACATTATGCATTATGGTTGCCACAATCCCCGTAGGCTATTTACTATCAATAATGTTGTCCTTACTGAGCCTAGCAATTGCATCATCAAAGATCTAGGTGTGCAGTTTTCCCCTTCCCTTTCTTTCTCAGCTCATATCTCTAAAATTATTGCTAGTGCTCGTTCTAAATCTAACCTCCTTTTTAAATCCTTTCGTAGTAACTGCCCAAACCTGTATCTGAAGTCTTTTACTACTTTTATTCTTCCCAATATTGAATATTGTTCCATTATCTGGAACCCCGTACACAGTGTAGATATGACTAGAGAGCTTGAAAAAGTTCAGAGAGACTTCACACGTAGACTTTATTACCGCTGTTCTCTACCGCCTGTTCCATATAGAACCAGGCTTCGTGATTTGAATCTATATACATTAGAACGCCGTAGATTCATTATGGATGTCACATTTCTCCAATCCGTTGTCAATAATCGATATTCTATGGATGCATCCTCCCTGCTTACTTGTACACCTCTCACTCGCACTCTCCGCAATTGTCATAATCTTCGTATCTCATTGCCATTTATTCCTCATAACTCTTTTTCCACCCTTGCCTCTAGAACCATTCTTATCTGGAATTCCCTCCCACCCGAAATTGTTAATTCTTCACAAAACGCTTTTCGTCACTACATTCGCTCTCAACCCCCCTCATTCTACCCCGACTCAATTATTTGTAATTGGCTTGATCTTTAATTTAATCCTCGCCCCCTCCCCAACCCTTGCTGCCCAGCAAATAACCGATTCGACTCCATCGACGGACCTCCGTTTATTGCACTCTCACTATACTTTCTTGTCCAATTCCCCCGTTACGGAATAAATGAATGAATGAATGAAGGGAGTATCTCCCAGGCAGAATTAGTATTCAAGTTATGCAATGAATGTTGGAAAGCTGTAATATTGTAATACTTGAAAAAGGGGAAACGAGTGGACTACCGTATCCCTCGCCGTAACCGTTTGAGCGGGGTCAGATTGATGATTGGCAGGTCCCCTGCTCGAGGCGGATTGCCTCCTCGCCACTCGATTGGCTGAGCTGCTGAGAGAACTGGGTGATGCATCGAGGAAGAAGAGAGGAGTCAAGGCAGAAGTGACGGTGAGATAGAAGGGGAATACCGTAATCTACAGCCATTTGTAAGAAGGGGGGAGGGGGAGAAGTGTACAGGCAGAGTGGCGATTAGATGAAAAGTATTGTCTACTACCATGTGCAGTTTCGAGACTCCATTTTTGAGATTAATTACAATATATTTGCAATACATCATACACTGAAGGTCCGTGACTGGGACGCCTTCCTCTCCTCCCGTCTCCCGCCCATCCTCTCCGCTCTCGAGAGCCTCCTCGCGAGTGCGGGCAAGAGTGCAGAGTGGCAGGAGACGTTCGTCTTCGGAGCCGAGGTACGGTAGCCACACCCGCAATCTACGAATGACTTTTTGCGTTGTTTACTTCAAGAAATAGAGGAAGGAATGGCAATGACTATCAATTTAGACAAAGCAGGGATCGCGCCGTTTGTTCATCTGATTGTAGTGTTACCTAGTGCATCACGTGTTGCTTTGTGAAAGTGGATTAGCCATATGATTGATACTTAATTAGTTAATTAAGGCGTCGTACCTCGACTACGTACTGTACGAGGAGCTAGATGCCCTCTGCGGCCTCTCTGCGCCCGTCCTCCATCCCCATCCCATCCTCCGCGCATACAGGGATAAGTTCCAGCAGGGACTCCATCTCACGGTCAGTCTGGAAGCAGGGGAGCTGTGGGGTACCCTGGTACGTTATGAAGAAGGATAGCATAGATTACAGTAGTCGATTACGGTAGATTACAGCAGCAGGGGGTAGCGTGTACGGTACTTGAAAGATACGTTGGTAGGTAGGTTTCGGTATGTGGAGTTGATCGATCATTCCAGACGTACGCGCTAATTCAAGCGGGATCGACGCTGAACCTCGCCTGCGACCCAATCGATAGCCAGCCGCCTACCGTATCCCAAGATCCATCCGAGACCCAGCCACTCATGATGATGAGCGACACTTTTGATGTTGTTTGATTTGTATGCTTATCTCATCTATTGCATATCCGCCAATGTTCTTTAGGCTAATTTCTACTGTACATTTCATTTACTTCGGGGCTATTAGATCATGTGTACTGTATTTCATTTATCGAATACCCGCCAATATGTTCACTGTGTGTTATCGTTTTCGCATGTTTTCCAGGTTGTTGAAATATTATTCACAAGTTTTGTAGTGCTTGTAGCATGATTGATAAAGTATTTCGATTGAAATAATGTTTGATGGCCGCTGAGTGGTTTCATTCCCCATAATTATATACCACCGCGTGCGGCCGAAAGTGCCTGCCATTGGCGAGGATTGCTTGGGATCTGTCGCTAAAAGTACTGTAGACTACACCACGGGTTGTCATGATGTGACTCGTTTTTTCAATTATTGATTGCTTGTCATAAAGTTTACTTTGTCACTTCTACTCTTCACTTCTTTATCGTTTCCAGCATCGGTAATACCGCTCTACTCCGCGATCTTAGTTTTTTGCCGTCCCTTAATTTTTACATTTCATTTCTCTTTAAAAAGGCGTCTCCAGCCCGATATCTTTATTCTATCGTGTTACCCCAACCTTTCTCTACCTCCCACGCACTTCTACTATGCCCGATTGTCGTTCGGTTTTCCTCCAGCTCGCCTGGAATCGACCGAATTAGCGTGTTCCTCACTTTTCGCATTACTGGACTATTTTTCTTTATGTTTTGGCGTGTCCAGTCCGATATCTCTTTTCTATCGTGTTCCCCCCAATTCAAACAGGTAAGATTATGTGACATAATCTTACCTGTTTGAATTGGTTGAAGGGCGATTAGCAATCGATAATTCTTTCAGCAATGGCAGCCCTTCAGTACCCCGTCGTCATCGCTGACGTGAGTACGACCCAATCGATAGCCAGTTGTCTACCGTATGCCAAGATCCAGTCGATACCCAGCCACGCATGATGATGATCGGCCCTTTCCCTTTTGCAAGTTCCGGTAGATACTTCACTGATGATGCACGTAGCGGTCATCTGAGTATTACGCTAACTCTCTATCAGATTTCTTTGCTGCAACTGCCAAGTCCCTTGAAAATTGGTCCCTCGCTCTTGTCCCTCTTGTGTATTCAATCCAGTTGCATGATCCCAATATATTCCTTCCCTCCTCCTCGATTGCATCATTCATACGCGACCCCCCTCCTCTCCCATAACCTTTGTATATTCCAGTTGCATGATCTCTATGACATCCTTCGTGTATCCGTCTTATTCTTCAGTTGCATCATCCCTTCCCTCTTAACCCCTTCTCTCCTTCAGGTCCCTACCCGCTGGGACGAGCCGGCGTGGCTGCCCGACCCCTCGCCCATCTACGAGGACAACGCCTATGCCAATTACAACCTGGTCAAGAACAGCGAGGTGAGAGTCCCGCCCGGATCCCCAGGGGGTACGGTAGCCCCCAATAGCTATCGATTATAGGGCAATATCCTAGCATAATCGTTCCCATTAAACGGTCAATGAGAGGGGATAAGGCGTTGAATGATGACTCGTTTCGAAAGAATATTCTTGATCTACCGTGGCGCTGGTTTGGCATTATCTTGGAATGATTGTCAATTGTTTGCAGTCGAATGAGTTGCTGATGCAGCAGCTGCTTGGATCGGCGACTGTGGCGGCGCCGCCGGCTCCTGCCCAACCTCAAGCAAATCCGGCTCCTGCCCAACCTCAAGCAAATCCGGCGCCGGACTCGAGCGACAGCAGTGATGGTGAGTATGCAGTGATGTCGGTTCGGGTGTCTGCTCTCTCTTCATTTCGCATCTGTCTGATCAGCGAGAGATATGACGAAATACGGAGGGGCAAGCCCGAAACGAAATCACTAGGGTGGGAATGTGACAGTGACAGAGAGGTGATGGTATGATGGCACGATACTGATTTGATATAGCCAACGATGCAGGACAATGTCAATTGCCAGAGAGTTACGAGGATCGGGATAAATGTGTTGGAACTTTCCTAGATGGCAACCAAGCCCCTCCCCCTTTCCCCGCACCTCCTAAGCTGCATGTACCTAAGCCTAAACCTAAGCGTTCTTATGAAATTCATACTTATTTAAATTAGTTTGGGTGTAAGCATATACAGTAACCCGATTTGGGATAGAGGTAAGAAAGAAAAAAAGTTGCCCGCCCCTTGAGAGGAGGCGGGGCTTGGTTGTGATCTAGGAAAGTGCCAATGTGTTTATTATCAGGAGTAGATGGCGGCCTCATGCAGCGACAGGCGTAGGAGAGGAGACCATTATCGACTGGTCCCGCATTCCTTTTTTATCCATTCGCCCATACACTCTTTTATGTACTGTTTCCCGTGAAAACTTGTGATCTCAGGATTTTCGTCGTATCTGCCTTGAATCCCCGTTGTCTTTCTCGATAAATATATTATGCTCTGTACGTGTGTTGTGCTCTGTCCAGAATGGTTTGTGTCTGTGTTCAGTACTTTTGCTTGATCCACATTTCTATTGAGATGACTATGTGGTGACACTTCTGGCGGTACTTGTGGGATACTGTTGAGAAGGACGTTGCTGTGTCCAATCAATAAATCAATATTTAGTGTGGCGAAAGATTGCTGTATGAACAGAATGATTTTTGCGAGTTGTACATCGGGTGTTGTAGAAGCGAAATTTCCCATTCGGTTATTTCCTGCATAGCTACTCTTCCTTCTAAATGTATATCATTAGCGGTCGTTCCCTTCCATTCTCATCCCTCCTCTCTAGATCATCCCCCGAGGCCCCTCCCTTCTCCTCTAGTGTACGGCAGACAAGATATTCCAATATAGGGCTTGCATTTCATGATGCTCAGGCTACCGTAATCTTGCCGTTCCAGATCGCTCTCTCCCTCTCCTCTGAGCATGCGAGAGATAAAGGTCGACACGCCCAGCAGAGGATACGAGGTAAAGATCAAAGATCAGAGTGGGCGGAATCGGTAGATCAAAGACCAATGTTTGCGGAGCTTCAGGACGATGTGGATCCGCTGTACGGCTCGACGGAATCTTCATCGTCAATGATGCGAATGAGTGGCATTCGTGATCCCTTCGAGTCAAGGTGAGCAGATTGCTGTTGATTTTGCGACTAGCGACGAGTGGGAAAAGGCAGAAGGACATACACGACACACGACGATTGTCTGTTGCAGTCTGTTCCCCTTCATTGACTCGCCCTTCCTCCCTCAACTGGACCCTTCCTATTCAATGGATTACACGTGGGATGGACTGGCTGATGAGATGGAGGAGAGATTGGAGTACACTCAGTCCAAGGGTCAGTCCAAAGATTCCATTTTAACTTTTATTACTTCGATGAGCCAAAATCGATAGTGATGAAAATGCCTATCCTCCTTGACTAATCAGTCTGAATTTAGCTTCTCCTCAACGCTGTCTTCCGGCCATCCTGCAGCAGCAGCATCGGGTTGCAGCTGCAGCTGCAGTCGACTCTTCTTCCTTCGCTGCAGCCACGACCCGGCTGCCACTGACCGACGACCTGCAGCTGCTGCAGTCACGGAAGAGAAGCAGACCGGGGGAGGGAGGAGGACGGAGGAAGAGTGGGGGACAAGAGGCCAAGAGGATCTGTCTGGGGGTGAGTTGAGAGGTTAGAGATCGAAGATCAAAGATCAACCCTTTCCGTTTTTTTTCAATTATTAATTGTTTTTCATGCACATCTATCGATCGAATATATGCGAATACCGCTATAGTGGTTCAGAGTGTGAGATGGGCTATCGGACACCAAAGATCAAAGATCAATGTCGTTCAGGTAAGCTCCAATCTCGATTCGCTCGTCGCTCAGACCATCACTGAAGATGTCAAATCGGATGTGAGTTTCCCTCGACGTTTTTCGAATTATTTTGTCTTATTTGTCCGTATGTTTGCAGGATTTTGAGTGGTTGTATCATTTACAACTGAATGATTTCCAAAAAATCGCCATTTTAAGGCGATATGCATCCTTTTTTGTGTCATACTAACCAAGTGTATTCTGCAGCTGTCGCAGCTGCATGCCTCGATGGCTGCAGCCTCCTTCTCGTCGGTCGGATCTGCTGCAGCTGCTGCAGCCAGGACTGAGAACTCCTTCCGCGTGCCCAAACAGCCCCTGAAGATGGTAGGTCATTGCCCCCCCCCCCCCCCCCCCATTTGTTTCATACGAAGTGTTATTTACAAATGAATGTGTACTAGAGGTTGATGCGCACAGAGCAAATGAGTATGGCGACACGCATTTAGACATGCGCCTTCCTTCTTACAGTATCCCTAGTGTCCGCTCTTACAGTACTCGAGGCGATGGTGGCAAGTGTGCGCGGGATTCACGCCGGAGGCGCTCACTATCATCTCTCAAGCCCACGTCTTCCTTCATCGATACGGAGTGGATACGTCCTCGTCAGTGATGTCCTCGGGTCAAGGTGAGTCTGCTGTTGAATTTAGGACTAGCGATGAATAGGAGAAGACAGAAAGACACACACCACGTGATTGTGTGTTGTAGGGTGCCATCTCGAGCCAGACGACGTCCCCTTCGTGTCTGATCTGACTGGTCTCCTCGACTCCTCCTCTACTTTCGAAGACCCCCTCAACTACCAGCCCCCGCCCCTGTCCCTACTTTACTATCAAATGCCCTATCCCTCCCCCTCTTCCGATCCACTCAATACGGGTGTTGTGTGGTAGATCATGGATATCACCTCTTACAGTATCCCCGTGCCTTCAATCGATATCCTTGCATAATTCCTACATTCACTGATCTTGATGATTCAATTGGTCTCTATTATAGCCTTACGATTGTAATAATCGAAAGCAGTATTCATTCCTTGTTGATTGTAATGATTAAAGTTATTGCCCTCAAGCCGGCTTTTTCATCCCCTCATCCCATCTGTTCATTCATCTCTAGCCTACCGTACCCGATGTATTCAAGGGTAACCCGGTCAGATTCTTGATCGATCCCTGGTTAACGATCAGTTACAGTAGTCATCGTAGCTACAACTTTCACTCGTTTGATCTACTCATCTGATCTTTGTTCTTCGATCTCCCACCTTCACGTGGATATCCTCTCCATATGTTGAACACTCCATTTTATAAAGCTAAGCTTTCGATTGCATAATTTATCGTTAAGACCAAAATATCACAATGATAAATGGTTCTTTTCAAGAATCTGAGACCACGAAGTTGAAAAATAGATACACGTTTTGAAATGGATCGTCAATGGGAGTACGGTAGCCAGCAGCGGATTACGATAACAAGTGGTGGTTACTGTAGGCAGTGACGGATTACGGTAGTCAGGCGTACTCTCCCGACAGAGCCGCGCACCGGTAGGTCATGTAGGCGAACGGGATTGTGAGGATAATCGTGAAAAAGAAGAAGAAGACCTTGTCCGCGTAGTCTGCCAGTCGTTGGAAGTCACGACGGTGCTAGAAGATTATCGATTGATTCTTGACTCCGCCCACTCTAGGCCACGCACACACCATCCGTGTTTGTCTATCGGTTTACAATTTAATAATACATATTTTCAAAGGAGCATAATAGTCCTGGGTATGCTGACCTTACGGAGCCTCTCGCTCTTGAATGTGTCCCCTCTCCACTCGGATATGCGCATACTGACAGAAGTGAGGATAGTGGCTACAGTAACCACGAGCGTATTGAGATGGAAGTAGAGCACTGGAAGGAGTACGGTATCGATTGGGGGAGTGTACGGTAGGAGGGAGAGGATTGATTCTACCGTATCCTTCTACAGTACGATCTACCACGAGGATAAAGTGGAAGCCTAGGATTGCAAGTGTACGGTAGTGATTGGTGGTGACAAAACAAGCAAAGATGCATGTGAATCTGGCTCATTAGAAGTGGTCGATCTAGTGACTGAAGAATACGGTAGACCGTAGAAGGATACTGTATAAATGTGACCTAGGATGGGGATCTCATCCGAAGTGTGTGGCACTTTCTCAGTGACAACGAGAGAAAGTACAGATAGTGTGAGGGTGGCAGTGACCCCCAAACTGAATCGTTCCTGTAAGAATCATAATAATATTATTATTATCGATATTATCATCTTTAAAAGATCAAAATCATATTCTCTGATTACATAGTGGTGTCACTGTCTGCAAAACTAGGCTAGAGACTCGGCAAGAACCTATCACGCGAAGCTCCGCCCCTTTCTCTGCCCTCTCCCGCGGGTTTCCACCCTGTCATTTAGCGTGCACTCTCTCTTCAAGTTCTCTCCCTTCGTCTCTCTCATCGAAATCATACTTCACAGGATCATTTCTGTAGTATGTATTTCGCATGATCCCTCACTCTGTTTTGAACCGCGGTGATTGGGAAAAGAGCGAAGCGCGAGCGGGAAATTGCCTTCGGGCTTGAGGACCGCGGACGCTGGAAGCTCCCTTTTGGTGGCCTGTGCCTCGCTCATCTGAGCGGTTTTTATTCGGTTTAATCTTTGGTTGGAATGTTCAAAAAGAAAAGTTTGTCTTCTAACACGGGAATGACCGGAACTCACATATCCCGATTCTCTTAGATTTGCACCATACATCGGTCCCCATAGTTAGAGACCACAGGCTCCGCCCACTTGAAAGGAATAGAGAGTTGCCAAAACATGGCGAGAGATCCGGGAAGTCGGGTTCGCAATCAAATCAAACGATCAAAAGCGACTTCTGTAGGTCTAAGGATCCTGCACAAACGACGTGATGCGCAGCTTGATCGTTAAACTTTAAGTAGGTCAAAATTGACGATTTATGGTCCAGAGTATCGATTTGAAGGCTTTCTAGTGATCGTACCCAGCTGCGCTCCTGCCCTTTGCTTCATTTATATTTTATAGGAATTTTAATATTTTTCTCCGAATTGCCGGCCGAGCGCGGGAGGAGCGGGGGGAAGGAGAGAGACACACGCGAAAGAGGCTCCGCCCCCTTTTCTCTCTCCTCATTTCTCTCTCATTTCCCTTGCCCCCGCGCGCGCTGTTTCGAGAGAGAACTCGGCTAAGAGATGAGATAGAGACAAACTCTAAAGAGGAAAAATGTTGTTCAGATCGAGACCAACACATCGAGCATTCTATTGAGTCCGTGCTGTCGATTTTAAATATCACCCTGTGGTCTCTTCCCATAGTCTATGGGCCATAGAGAGTCAATTGAGACATCGTCTAGTGCTAATTAGTGATGTACAATCGAGATCGGCCTCTCCTCAATTCGCGTGATCTCTCGTCTCTCTGACCGGTGCTAGAGCAGACGAAATGAGGAGAGGAGGTCTCAAATAGTGCTAATCCGAGTCTAGTCCCTCACTCGGAAACGATTCATCGAGGGTGTATCGTTTTAGAACTGGAAAATGTTGCCTTAACCAATCCCGTAAGGCCCGTAAGGCTTAGGTCTTAAAGTAATCAAGTAAGACCCTAAAGCTTACTGAAGAACTCTAAGACCTTTAGGTTGGACCTTAGGTTAAGACTAAGGTAAATTTCAAAGATCTAAAATTATACACCCTCCGATGCATCATTCGCATCACCTGTCTCTCGTCTCTCGTCGAGAATCGAGCGAACAATCCGGCCACAGACAATACGCAGATGATGTAGGAGGGAATGAGCAGAGCCGAGATGAAGTAGAGGGGCTTCCGTTGCAGGGAAAGACAGATTCGCACCTGGAGAGGGATGATCTTTGAACTCTCAAAGGTACGCTATAGTGTACACTTTGATCTAAAAGATCAGTAAAGATCAACAGATGCACTGTTGACCACGATGCAGTGACTAGCACGACTCTCAGGGTGTAAAAGATACTAGATAGAGGTCCAAATATGAGTATTAGTTAATGACATAATGATCGATCATTTTGCACAACATCTATCTTTTGCCTGAAAGAGAACGAAAAAAAGATGCGGATTACTCGTTTAAAACATTCGTTTCGCATTTCCGAATGGAATAGTACTCTCTTCATTCTACTCACTCTCCCGTCGATCAGAGAAACGAGAGAGTAGGCGAATTGAGGAGAGGCAAGTTCTCATTGGTCACCACTATTCAGCACGTACTTGATTGGCATAGTAATCAGTCCGATAATTGATCTTTGATCTCTTGCTAACCTCTGTGACCACATTCTCCTCGTGCGAGAAAAGAGCCACGTCGACTTTCAAATTCTGCAAATTGATCTTTGATCTTTGATGATGAATGTGGAAGAAATTGCGTTTCGCGTTCCTTTATTCATCTTCATCTATTTCTATAATCTCTTCCTCTCCTCTCTATCAGTGCGGTCGGAACGAGTTAGCCCCTCCCCCTCCTCACCTCTCTTCCCCACCCCATATCTGGAAGCCACAGTATCCCCACAGTACTACTCATTTGCCTGCACTAATGAAGCTCGTATAATGGGGAGTAAGAGGGGACAGACCAGAGATCAAAGATCAAGCTGTTCACCGTGAGCGCCCACTCATCGTTCTCCTGGTAGTGCTGCAGCAGGGTGCCCGAATGCTGCACGGGTCGCAGTCGCAGCTTCTCCGCACTGTAGCCCCACGAGGCGATCTGGAGATATGAGAGTAGAGATCAAAGATAAGGGAGTTCAGAGCTGTTGGGAGTCAAAATGATTTGATAACTCGTTGAGGGCAATCCAGCCTGATTCAGTACCGGGAAGAAGGGAAAGCGTAATTCCCGCTTGATTTGCTCGTTTTCATTCAGAGAGCAAAGATCACCTCGAGGGTGCACTTCTGAGCGTCGAAGGGAAAGTCCGCTATATGGATACCGCACATGAACGTGACGATCTGTAGAGATCAAAGATCAAATCACGGAGTACGAACTACGAAGGTCTAAGATCAATCTACAGACTTGTGGATAGGAGAAGGAAACACGGCCATCAGCTCGAATGTTGACAGTGGATCGCACGGAGCTGAGCACGTCCACCCGATTCAGCCTGAGTGAGTGATCTTTGATCTTTGGACTCTGATCTTTGATCTGTTCGAGAAGGTAGGAGCCGATACTCGAGTCTGTGATGAAAACAGAAGAATAGTATTTTCAATCGATATTGTCCGCAATAGTCTCTCCCTTCTCCCTTTGAGAGAGTGCAGAGAAC
This sequence comes from Pristionchus entomophagus, assembly GCA_036245825.1. NCBI lineage: Eukaryota > Metazoa > Nematoda > Chromadorea > Rhabditida > Neodiplogasteridae > Pristionchus > Pristionchus entomophagus. The sequence goes on from BTSX01000006.1 coordinate 1,845,926, forward strand.
GAGAGACAATGGAGAATGATTATGATAATCGAGAATTCGGAGACGGTGGATTGACAGTGATCGAGAACTGATTCTATTAAATAAGAAACATCTGCGAAATTTAACTACTTATGTTTGGAATCGGACATTTTCAGCTAACAGAACCCCTGCCTTCCACAGCTGCCTTGAGGTCTCTGCTCTCAAGTGTTTTTTTGATCCTTAGAGATCAAAGATCAAAGATGAAGCTCACATGTTGAATGCGATGATATCAGGCACCCAGACGGCATCCGAAGGCAGCCACGTCTCGTTGAGACCATCGAAGACCGACTCGTTCCAACGGAGAGTCGAGTCATGCCACACCTGACGGGTATACGGTAGGGGTACGGTAGAAGAAGGGGATACGGTAACTCTCGTGGATAACGGAACCCTTCCCTTACGCAGGTAATGTTTACGGATGCAAGAGGATGAATGTGTGATGTGTTTCCTGGATTGTAATGAAGTCGCATTCTCTTCCCTATTCTGTCTGAAAGATCAAAGATCAAAGTCGAACCTCAGTGACATGGAGCAGGACCTTGATGGTCTGTGTCTTCTCCTCAAGGGAGATGATGTGGATGAGTTGACTCTCGTACTCCACGATCACCTTGTCATCTGGAGGTGCCGATCTGAATGATTGATCTTTGATCTTTGATCTCTGATCCTTGTCATCATTCATTCCGAGAAAGGTGGAAAAGGACTTCGATTAGTTTTGGTGCGCAGGGGCGATGATGAATAGAACATTCAATCCCCGATCCGCACTTAGTTTTGAACCGTTTCCATTAGAATCTACGAGAACGGTTCCATTCCTTGGCCATTCGTAGATCGCTGTAGCTGCTGAACCGGACTTCGACCCCTCACTCCCTCTCATCAGCGGTTACTGTAGGTCATTCATAGTGATCAGTGGTACGGTATGTTGTGGCATAAGGAAGTCCGGTTTCATAACTGATTTTACATGCACATTAGGGTTGCAGGTTCGGATTCGGATTCGGATTATCCGAACGCGCGCCGGCCCCATACTCTCTCGCGTCGGATAATCCGACCCAGACGGTTAGACAGTCAGATTATCCGACATTTGTCGGATTTGTCGGTTTTAATGTGGCGAGATTCGAACCCCCCCCACTTCCCGATCTTACCAAAAATGGCGCCTTAGACCACTCGGCCATTGATTTGAGACCCTCTGCGCGAGGGGTGAGAGGGTCGGAATCCGCAAATGTCGGATAATCTGACTGTCTAGCCGTCTGGGTTGGATTATCCGACGCGAGAGAGTATGGGGCCGCTCAAATCCGACACGCCCGCGCCAGAGGAGAAAGAGGGGTCGGATTATCCGAATCCGAACCTGCAACCCTAATGCACATATGTTTAGTAATCGTGGTCTTCAAGTCAGATCCCCTTTAGATAAAACATGTTTAGTAATGGTGGACACGGAATGAGTATGTGACGTTCCCGTAGTATGAGTAACACGCTACGTCTTGAGTTCTGTGTGTGCTCTGTTGAACTGTGCCGAGCCAATTTTAGCCAGTTCAAAGAGCCGCACGTGGTGCTTTCGAAGAGGAGAAGTGCTGTGGATGTAGGGGGAGGAGGAGAGGGAAGGGATCTCACGGGGTTGAGCGACCCCCAAATAGACCGACCAGAGTACGGTAGAGTACGGTAGAGAGGTGGATAGAGCGAAAAACAGGGAGTATCTCCTTTTCTCAATTCGCTAAAGATAGCCGAGGTTTCGTGAGAATTCGTCACGCGATCATTATCAATGAGGCCTGTCTCTCAATCTGATACGATCTCTCGTCGACTGTCTAACTGACGATGGAGAGGAACATCCATCTCTCTAATGCGAAGAAGAGAAGAGAAAGAGTTGAACCGGCAACCATCGAAAATCGAAAGACAAGAGGAAAAGAAGAAGGAAAAGGGCCGTGCGCATCTCTAAAGATCGCCCAATGAGCAGCATTCCATTAAATGGTTACACTGCAGAGATAGATCAGCATCGATGCTTGCAAAAAACGCAGTCCAAACGCAAAATCCATTCCAAACGATCTACTCATTCTGAATCAACAATTCACCATGCCATATGTTTTATTAGGCGATGCATAGTTGTCGGTTGTTCGGCACAAGATCAAGAAATCCAGCAAAAGAGGGGGGGGCTGAGCGGGGAATCGAACCAGAGAGAGAAAGATCAGTGTTCCTTGCGCGTGTTTAGTTGTTGATTTATCGCGTGGCGTCTCGCTCTTTCCCTTGCTAATTAGGCTATTTCTAGCCGAGGCCAAAAGACTGAAAGAGATGGAGTCGGTGAGGTCTGAGGGCCAACTAAGGTCAATGCAAAGAACCGAAGAGGGAGGATGAGTCATGGAGAAGCCTCACTTTCGGTCCTTCCAGAATGTATCTCTTCATTCTAACGACTCTTGACAATGCTTCCAAGTTGTTTCACAGTAGGAAGGAGGGGGAAGTCTCTTTCTAAGATCATAGTTGGCTTCCTACTATGAAACCTGCAATATACCTACTAGGAAGCAACTGTGAAACTATTAGGAAATATTTTCCAGAGTGTTTCATCATTCTAACAGGTCCCCTTTCTCGGCGGTTTCTCAATGCTTCAGAAGTTGAACCGCATCTCATTTTGCTCGGTGAGGTCCGTCAACCAACTAAGGTCAATGCGCTAGGAAGCACTTACACTGCTGCGGGTAGGAATGGACTTGGAATGGATGAGGTCGCGGCGGAGCTAATGGGTCCCCGTGGTACCCACTGGGGCAGTGGGGCGATTTATGAGCCTTCTAGAGAGAGAGAAAAGCACGCAGTATGTTGGAAGAAGAAAAGATGTTCCTGGGGAAGGAGCCAAAAAAATGCCGGAATTTGACTCTCAAATGCTGATGAACTCGGACTTTTTGGCTTCTCTGAACGAAAGGCCCGGTCGCTCGAGGGTAATCCCTCAATGTACTTCCTTCATCTCCTTGGTAAAATTGGAGTGGAAAAGGCGAAATTGTAGATGGAATTTCGAAACTCTTAATATTCCTTCGTATCATCCGAAATGTGTGGAATGCGTTGGGTTCAGCCCAACCCATTAACGCTGTCACACTTCGCAACTTCCGAAACCACTTGGCTTTTTCTGGGGCGTTAGAAACGATGGAGGATCGTTAACTATCGTTCAACTCTCCGGAATTTATAGTCTGTACGTTCGAGAATTGCAATGCATCTGCTAGGGTTATCCTTTCCAGGTCGAATTCTCGAGTCTGTTTCTGGGATAAAGTTAAGCCAATTCTCAATTCCTCACAAAATAGTCAAGTAGGTACTTGTAGTCAACTCCTTCATTCAACCCAAGTACTTGTGTTGATGGACACAATAATGAAGAATTGGCTTGCCGTCTCTTCTACACAGTCAGGGAAACACCTAACTTCCGCCTTGATGATCTCGTTTTCTCGATCATTTGTTCACACCACAAAAGATCGCCGATTATTCGAAAATCTGTCTTGTTCTTTTGCCAGTCTGGCGAACTGAAAAAACTTTCGAAAATAGATCAAGTACTTCCCCTTTGTTGATCTCAGTCACTCGTTCTAGCGTTCTAGCACCTGGACACAACAAAAAAGCCCCCATTTGATGCGCTTGTGATGAAAAGTGATGCAATGTTGCCTAGTTTGTAGTTTGTAGTGTGTGTCCGTGTTCGAATAGGATAGAAGAAGAGAAAGGGAGAAGAGCGCTGATAGGGATCAACGATAAGAGGAGATAAGGGGGGGGGGGGGGGGGGGGGGAACACCAAGACTCTCCTCGTCCACCACACTCTCTCGCTTCTCTGATCGACGAGAGAGCGTGCGAAACGAGGAGAGTCCACTCACGGTTCGTGATGAGAGAGGAGGAAGCGCGTGAGACGAGTCGACGAGTCTGCAAGGGCGGTTAATTATATCCCCCCGGGTATTCCCCGGTGTGTTCGGGTTACTGTAGGAAGGGGTACGGTAGCCTGACGATTACGGTACCTCGAGCGCCGGAGCAGATCGTGGTGAGCAGTAATAGCAGTAGTGGGTGCATTCAGGACTGAGGAGGGAGAGGGAGATCCAGAATGAGGCCCCTGACTCCGCCCCCTCGGTCTTTGTTTCGGAAGGCTCGTGAGTCTCTCTCAAGCCTCGTCCCCCCCCCCTCCCCCCCCCCCTTCCTTCCCTTTCCCATTAGACCCCATTACCCATCAATCCTCACCTAGTATCTATCTGCTGAGTTGCTGTGCATTTGATAGCCCCCCTCTTCCCTCCATCTCTTCTTAATCTCCCTCCCCCCCTCTCTCCCCTCTTCGAGTCCCTCCGTCCCCATAAAGTCCCTCTAAATGTGGTGAGGATGACGTCATGAGACCATGTGCGACTCCAACTTCTCTTTTTGCAGTCTCTCGTGTTTGTTACAGTAACCTTTGATGTGCACCGCGGACGCTCCTTTGATCTCGCTCGGGTGCTACCGTACCCTGCAGGGATACGGTAGGTGCGCACACTCGGCGATCAGGCCATATCTCTGCGGGCATACGGTAATCAGTCTGACTGTCTGCACTCTCTCCGATGAGCACTGTCTCTCGCACGATGTGTTTATCTTCAAAATCGCTGCTAAAGATAAGGGAGAGATAAGGGAGAAGGGAAGCGAAACCGAGGTGAGAAAGAAAGGAGATGAGAGGGGGAATGCAAAAGAGAAGAAGAACGGTTGGAGAAGAGATACTTGAAAGATTGTCGGGTCAGATCAAACAATCACTTGAGCAAAAGATCTTATTAATTACACTAATTAGCTTGTATTTTTGGCTAATTAGTGGGTGCTAATTAGACCTACCGCAGGGCGATTACCGTACTCCACCTCCGAGCATCCAGTCACTGTCGGATGAGTCATGGGGCGGAATGGTAGGCAGTTTCTCATGAGATGATGAGAGAGTGCAGGGAATGGAGAGAGTCGTTTCGATGGACTGTAGGGGAATGGGACGATCTTGGAGAGCGAAGGGGGGGGGGGGAGGGGGGAGGGGGCCATACCCTCAGGCATGGTTCAGGGTTGGAACGTTCTCTAACAGGAAGTGAACGTTCTTGAATAATGATCTCATCTGACTACTCCCTAACTCTCAGAGGACGAAGATTCCATTAATATCTTCATAAATGAGCTTTGAAACGCTGTTTTTCCTCGGTCATTTTCCTCTTGCATTCAGATAGAGGTTCAGTAGCGATGTCGGTTCGGTTTTCTGATCTCTCCATTTCACACGCTCTCTCGTCTGTCTGATCAGCGAGAGATATTGCGAAATAAGGAGGGGCAAACCGGAAACGTCATCACTATCGTTCAGGGATGTTCCTGTTGAGACGCCCTTTTTGTCTCGTTCTGGACGGTTGAAGCATCCTATGTCTTTGAAGATGCTTGAAATATCGAAAATATCCATGTATGTTCAGTCACGTTCCATCGCGTAGGTCACACTCTCCCATTATCGATCCGCACACAAACTGTCAAACTGCCCGTGTTACTCGTAAATCGAGCGAGTTGACTACTATAAATCACCTCGGTTTTGGTAGTGAGCGAGGGAGAGAAAGATGATAGCTTCATAGCTGAGCCTCTCAAGGTCAGTCGATGAGGGAGGAAGTTCATCCAGTTCGTGGAAAACTCATGAGAAACTGAGAACTGAGAACACTTGCTAACACGTGAAAGATCACCATCAGATTGTGCGCATTATGGACCCGAAATTGGCCGAGGAACCCAACTTGGCGGAACCCGAACTTCCCAGTTTGGCGACAACCCTAAGCCGTGTATGATAACTGTTCACGGTGATTGATGAAGGCCATCGGTTGCATCACGTTGGGAGGAAGCTGAGACGGTTATGATGAGCACCAAGTACATGTCTCTGGTAGTATAGTGGTTAGTATCCGCGCCTGTCACGTGCGAGACCCGGGTTCAATTCCCGGCCAGAGAGAATTCTTTTTGACTGAATTAGGAACTGTGACACTGTTCCTTGCTCGGCGAAAGCTTCTCGGTCGTTTTGCCGAATTGTCGTTCATTTGATCTCACTTCTGCTTCATTTTCGAAACAATTAATTTAAAGTTATCTGCGTGCCAAACAGTGCACTAAGTTTACCGAGGGCGTCGTCTCTCACACGAAAACTGGACAAATCTGGGTACGGACTCGGCAATTTTCCGGTTTCGAATCGGTTTCTTCATGCTGTCTCGGGTGCATGGACAGTTTACCGGGGGCGTTCGAACTCCGGGCGAACTTGATGACAGTACGGGTTCTCGATCCCTCGGCGTCCAATCGGTTTCAGCTTTCTTCCGGGTTTTCCGAGTGATATCAGCCCATTCTTTGAAAGTCAACGGCGCTTTTTCTGGAGCTTTTATGCGAGAGCGCCTTTAGAAAGAGCATCCAAACCGTTCCTTTCTCTTCCTTTCTCTTGGCTACGAACTATAACGATCGTTCATCTCTCGAGTGTGATTGACGCAATTTCCCCCCACTTCCGGTAACGTTTCGCACCAGCAGCTATTTTCACCCCCCCCCCCCCTCACAGTTCGCAAACACTCGTGGTTGGGTCTGAGCACGATTTATCGCCCGTCGGAACAGCTTGAGAACAGTGTGAATGGTGACCCGAAGAGGGTTCAAACACGCGACTATGCTTATCATCTCATCTATTTATCGCACTGATATCGCTAGAACGGCGGAGAAAGAGGGAGAACGCGGCACACAACAAAGGATGCTAAACGGGCCCGCAGGCAACCACGCTTTTTCCTCCCCCCCCCCCTCCCCCCTCCCTCACCAACCAGAAATAGACACACCGGAAGACCAGCGTCTCTTCAGTGCACACACTATCTCGTCCTGTCTAACCATATCACCCTCTCCATTTCACATGCTATCTCGCGAGCTGTCTAGCCGAGAGAAGAGACACTGATGAGATGTGACAGAACGGCCTATGAATAGCCATGGGTAGATCACTGATCATGCTACCGTAACCCGCAGGAACTGTCTTGTCTTTCATCCCTTCTTCACTGATTGGTGTCAGTCTCACTAGGGTATTTCCCCGTCGTTCGCTTTCGTTGATGCAGCAGTGAGAGAATGGGTGGAACGGAGAGAGTGGCAGAGAAGTCAGACGGACAACGAGGGATAAGGTGGAGACAGCAGCAGCTGCTGCAGCTGCTGCAGCATTGCATCATCCCTGCCCCGAATCAAGACACGAGGGGTGAGAAAGGGGTTTTTATCAGTCGTATCCGGTGCGTGGAATGGATTGGAATGGACCGACAACACACGCGGCGTCGTGGGACAACAACGGTCATTGTCCGGTGCAGGGAAGTTCCGAGCAGAGCCGAGCCGAAGATCGGAACTCCTTTGTGCCGCCGGGTCCGCGCCCACCAGACTCCGACTCCTGAAGCGAATATCGATCAGAGAACCACCCCCGAAGAGGATACGGGGCGCGAAAACGGGTTCCAACGGGGGGATACGGTACAATGGATTGTTGGAATGGATTGATAAGTGACGAGGGGTGAGGGGCTCTTGGATCAACAGAGTAGTAGTGTGAATGATAGCTGTGATGATACGACGTCAAGTAATGTATGCGAAGCACCCGAGGGGTCGAGCAACAACAACAACATGACAAATCGTGGTATTGTTGGAATGGATTGGAGTGGATTGATCAAACAGAGATGATGATGGAACAGTGAGACAAGAGGGGACAATGATCTTTACGAATCAGCCCTGCCTGTCCCAAAGAATGGGGTCCGCCTCTCAGAAAGATTGGAGGAGCCCAATTTAGCATCAAAGTGATCATTCCATCGCAGGAGGCGGAGCTCTCGTGACTTTCGAAAGGAACCAAGGGTAGGGAGAGCGACGAATAGTGGGCGGGGAGGAGGAGCCTTACTCCCCCCCCCTCCCCTCCCCCGTTCCCCCTTTAAAAGGACCATCCCCTCCTCACTTCTTTTCCAAGACACTCCAACGAGTCAGTCACGCCTTCCCACGGCCATCACCGCTCTTCCCAACATGCATCTCTCATTCGTCGTTATCGCTTCCGTCGCCGCTCTCGGTTACGGTAAGCACACCACTACAGTATCCGGCTACAGTATCCCAAAGTGGAATCTGAAGTATCTTATCGTACTCCTCTTTCAGCCAGTCCCCTGAGGAAACAACGTAATATAGAGGACTACTGCGACCGTCATTCTTCATTGTTCGAGAGGTGAGCCTTCCATCTACATTTTCTTATAGTATCTGAATTTGGACCGAGTTTTCTGGACTAAACCCTCGTTTCTTCAGGTATTGTGGCGGTCGCCTCTCGGACTTTGATACCGCCACTCGCTCCAAGCTGGAACGTTTCTGCCCGGAATACGAGGAGGCTTGCCAGGGGGGCAAGGGGTACTCGGCAGTGAATCTGGTGGTGCCCCCTCCCCTTCCCAAGTCATCCAATCTCAACTTCGATCTGCCCATCGGTCGTGACGCGAAGAAGCCTCGAGTGGTGACGGACAAGTCGGGTGCCCTGGTGCACGGACTGACGGCCGAAGTGGTGGCCACGTGCACGCCAGACTGCGTCGACTCCCACTGCACCACCACGTGCAAGTGTGCCTACACCCATCCCCGAGTGCACGCCATGTGCAATCCTCCCGCCACCGCCGACCTCGTGCCCGTCTGCGCCAACTGGTACTCCAAGTGCACCATGTTCCAGCCCGTCGCCTACGACTAATCCCCGGTCCTCCGATTCCCGGTCCTAGTCCATCCCCCCTCGCACTCACATGTAAGTACTAGTGTGCTCTAGTCAGTCATTGCGCGCAACAACACATACACAATAAATGATCTCTATCTAATCTATCTCCTCCTCATGGCATATAAGCAACACGCATCCATGTCTTTAGTCTAGCAGTCAGTCAGTAGTAGTATCTATGCCCCTTATCCCCCTTTCATCCGTCGTCCATTCAGCCTTATACTTCCCTTAGCACGTTGTAGTGTTGCGGTCAGTCAGCTTTAAATCCCACTTCCGGAGTGCATTCTGTGAATGTTATCATCAGATGCGTAATAAAGAGCCCTACTTTGAATCATCATGACAACCACCCCCCACACTTTTCTGCATTGCAAAGAGCTGAGAAGCAAACAGAAATGAAACTCGTTCGGGTGTTTGGTTCGAGAATACGGTAGTCCTCTATCGAGTCAATGTATTGAGACTACCCCCTTTCTCCTTATCCTTCCTCACGTCATGCGAAGCTTGTCACAGAAGTGAAATGTCACTGCATCGAGAGATAACCAACGAATCAAACGAAGAGTCAAAAGATGCCAATTCATCGTAACAGTCGACATAAGATATCAGAGATCCTCCATTCTTTCTCTACCCACTTCACTTATCGCTATACCATTAATCTATCTATCTGTCCATCTTTTGAATGCGAGAGAACTTACATTGAGCATGCAACATCTTTATCATCGTGGAATGCAGCTTATCACAATCTAAGTTGGATAAGAGCCAATGGGCCGAGCATCTACTCATACACCCAAGAGCTGATGAAGGGAGAAACGTAGTCGTTGATCTCCTCGGGCTTGAACCAGTGAGCGATCTCACGGTTGGCCGACTCGACCGAGTCAGAACCGTGGCAGATGTTGCGGCCAGTCTGCAATATATCCATGAGTTGTCAACTGTTGTAGGAAAAAAACTACCATAATCTACTTTGTCTCGACTATAGATGTCAAAATATACAGACATGCTCCGCTGCGAAAAATAGAATACCAGCTCATATATGAATCTCATTGCCTCTAAAACGAATAATACACATTTCGAGCCTCGACTCTAATTCTCATGCATCTAGTACGCCCCAATTTTGTAGAAACAATCCTTTATTTTAGAGAACGATATTATTGGCTAATAAAATGCAACGGAAAGTGATAAATTCCCTCAATTGCCAAACTTTCAATACGGAGAGAATAATAAAGAAAACTATGATATAGCTGATGCACATTTTCGAAGGGTTGCAATCAATCGACGAGAATTACACCACAAATTATCTTTCCTCGATGCAAAGAAACCCTAATATAACTCCTCACAGTCAGAGTCAGATGAGAGATTTGGAAAGATTAGAAAAGATACCTGGATGGAGAAGTCTCCGCGGATGGATCCGGGAGCGGAGGCGAGAGGGTTGGTGGCTCCGAGCATGACACGGCCCTGCTTGACGATGTCGAGTCCCTGCCAGACCATGGCGACGACGGGTCCGGAGATCATGTAGTTGATGAGGGAGGGGAAGAAGGGCTTCTCCTGCAAAATATCACATTTGAGATTATTTATCGAGAATTCAACATGCAACCAAAGTGATTAGCGAGAGGTATGGTACGATTAGAAACTGTAACCACGAAGCACGACCTCGAACTAACATTTTTTCACTATAAGGAAGAGATCGAGATTTCAAATTCAAGTACTGCTCAACCAGGAAATCACTTTCTTCATCTTCACAATTAGTGAAGATTTGTTATGTCTCGAAAAATATAATAAAACTGGTTCCAGGCCCTTTGACATCACAAAATTCTCTCAACAACTTCGGAGGGCGGATGATCTACTTCAATGCTCAATGGAGATAGATCAAGAACATTCCAACAGTTGACCCAAGAAGCCAAAGAAGATTCTCTCATCCCTTGACCCCGACTCATTGAAATCGAACATCCCACTCCCTCCCTAAACGAAGCAACCATCCTGCAGACCCAGTGCCTTGAGAACAGGATAAATATGTAAATCGTGAAATCATATACCTTGAGATCGACGTAGTGCTCCTCAAGATGGGCCTTGGAGGCGGTCATCTGCTTAAGGGCGACCAGCTTGTAGCCGCGCTCCTAAAGCAATCAATCAATCATTCACCATGCAACAGTGTGAATAAATATGAGAAGGTACTTAACGTGACAGCCCTCCTGCCAAGTTCATTACGCAAAAGAGAATGCGAGATACTATTGTGGAGTACGGAAACTGATCGATAGCATTTTGGCCATACAGTCCTGCAGAGTGTATCCGCCCCAAAAAAATGGGCCGCTGAAGGTCGCGGTGGATCACCCCAAATCTCCCTGATGCTCAGACCCGTTCCAAGAGCGACTTTTTTTGGCAGGAGAAACTGCTCATAATCCCCAAAACAGATTTTCGAAATTTACATTTCGAGATTCTTTCTGAAACGTCATTTTTAAGCCCTTCTCCGCTCTAGCCATCCCATTCTTCATTCTCATCTGGAGAGGGAGCAGTCGTTTATGAAATTGAGATCAGTTGAAGGGAGGAGGGCTAATAGTTCACGTCTCATAAAAAAAACTCGACATGTAAATTTTGAAAATTCTTTTTTTTAATTAATCGAGTACTGATATGACACTCCTGCCAAAATAGACACTAGATGCCACACTTTTAAGGGGTCTGAGCATCGGGGTGATCTGGAGTGACCCACAGCGACCCACATATTGGTTGGGGCGGAGCCCCCACGGGACTGTAATTATGGCTTGCTCATAAGCGACCGAATAATACAAGCCAATTACTACTAGAAAGATTGATCAAAATTACCTCGAAGCGCTGGACGATCTTGCCGACGAGTCCACGGTGGACGCCGTCAGGCTTGATCATGATGAAACTGCGCTCGTTAATGTTGGCCATGCTGAAAAATATATGAACATTTTAATGGACAAAAAGAGAACGGCAGCTTGAAATCAACAATATCGTAGAAAACAACATCATTCAACACATAACAAACAGGTTAATGCTGGTAAGGGGTCATTTAAAATAGAGATTTAGATAGTATGCGATGAGAAAAGAAGAAATGCAGTTTGAATTTGGGAGTGTTCTCCGGAGCCCTCACAGGAGCATGCAAACAGGCTAAGCTCAACATATTCAGCACTACCAGCATTATAACATTTATTAGTAGTGTTACAGTGGAAATAAAAGCCACAAGAACGGCAAATAACAGAGAAAACGAGAGAAATTGGAAAATATTTTAGGCTAGTCACAGTGGTAAAAAAAAACAACTTGGCAAAACGCCAAGTGGTTCCACTCATGACCCTGACAGAGTATCATTTGGTCGATGCGTTAGGCTTGAGAAAAGAAATTTCCGAGTTTTTCTTTTCTTTCAATTTTGTTAGCTAAAATAGGCCAGCTTCGTTGCGTTTTTTGGCCGTCATTTTTGCCGCTAGCGTGTTCACCATTTGGATATCGTTCATATTTGTAAGTCTGTTAAATATCTTTTTTTTGCAGGGTAAAAATGGTTTTCGTCAAGGTCGTTAAGAATAAGGCCTACTTCAAGAGATACCAGGTCAAGCTCCGCAGACGTCGTGAGGGCAAGACTGACTACCAGGCTCGCAAGAGACTGACTGTCCAGGACAAGAACAAGTACAACACCCCCAAGTACCGTCTGATCGTCCGTTTCTCCAAGAAGGACATCACTGCCCAGGTTTGTATAGATCTTTATTTCATATCTGTTCGGTTACTTTGAACTACTACTGTAATTAGTGTATCTATGGCGTTCTTGTTCGGTCTTACTCCCGATTGAATCATTCCCCTTATTTCGTCGTAATTTCATCAGATGATTTAAGATCGCTTACGCCAAGATCGAGGGAGACGTTGTTGTCGCCGCTGCCTACGCTCACGAGCTTCCCCGCTACGGAGTCAAGGTAAATTTTCTTGTTTATAAGGCAAATTCAATTTTATTAGTAAGTAAAATGAAATAGAAATGAGAACTAAATATTATTGTTTTATTGTGTGGATTGTTGCATATGACATGTATCTTATCTCCATGCATGCATTGTTACTATCAAAATACTTTAGGTCGGACTCACCAACTACGCCGCCGCTTACGCTACCGGCCTTCTCCTTGCCCGTCGTCACCTGAAGAACATCAAGCTCGATGGAACCTACAAGGGACTCGAGGAGTGCAGCGGAGAGTTCTACAACGTCGAGCAGGAGGGAGATGCCGCCCCCTTCAAGGCTGTTCTCGACATTGGACTGTCCAGAACCACCACCGGAGCTAAGATCTTCGCCGTCATGAAGGGAGTCGCCGACGGAGGAATCGACGTCCCCCACAGGTGAATCGAAAATGAGTTGATAGGGACTAGTTGATAGATACATAAAATAAGGTAGGAAATTTTTGGTAACCTCAGTGAAAGCATTCAAGTGGCTAAATCGATATTTGGACATTAAGAGAAGTAATTAGATAGGGGGTGTTTCATGGTCAGATAAACAATGCGCATCTTTTGAGACTACTCACGAACCTCTTGCTCGTCATTTCAGAAATTCAAAAATTTTCATATAAGTGTATACTTAGTATATATAAAATAAATCTATACTTAGATGTTCATAGGAGTCACTCAATAATGGGGTAATTCGTAATCAGCACATCCTTGCGCAGCTTTTAAGCCTACTCCCGAGTCTGTAGGCAAATCTGGAAATATGTTCCCGTAAATGTTTTGAGCATGCTTCTCAATTTCCATTTGTATCCAAGTCAATGAAGTATTATATTTCAGTGAGACCCGTTTCTTCGGATACGACTCCGAGTCCAAGAGCTACAATGCCGAGGCTCACCGTGACCGTATCTTCGGAAAGCACGTCTCCGAGTACATGCAGTCCCTCAAGGAGGAGGATGAGGATGCCTTCAAGAGACATTTCTCCAAGTTCATCGCCGCTGGAGTCACCGCCGAGAACATCGAGGAGGTATGTCATTTAGAAGCGGTGTTTAATTGTAGTGTTAGTGAGCACAATAGGTTCCTTTTTTTGTTAAATGTAATATCTTTGAAAGTATAATGATTCGGTAGGGAATAATCTGGCTAAAGGTCAACTGAGTGAACACTACATTCGTTCTAACTTTTGTTTGTTCAGATGTACAAGAAGGCCCACGCAGCCATCCGTGCCAACCCTGAGGTCGTCGCCGCGAAGGATAAGAAGGTCGAAAAGAAGAGATGGACCGCGAAGAAGCTCACCTACGCCGAGCGCAAGTCCCGTGTCAGCACCAAGAAGGCCTACCTCCTTCACCTCAAGGCTCAGATGGAGGCCCAGTAAATGTCGCCATTGTCCCCTTGTTGTTGAATATAAATTTGTTATTCACTGAATTTCGTGCAAGGTTTCACATTGAATTAGAGAAGTTGTTCATCTTCTCTTTACCTACACGAAGAAGTCTTCTTAAAGCATGAAAAATACGTGGCATCTTGTTCAGTACACATGGGAATACACGGACTTTGGCCTGTTTTGGAAACTGCATCAGAGAAAGTCTCGCTGGAGAAGTTGGAAGGGAAGCGGGTTGCTGTTGGTATGTTGGTTCTTTTGTTGGTCGTCACTAATTTCCTTGTCAGATGTCTCGATTTGGCTCTACCAAGCCCAATTGGGGTTCTCCCCTGACTCGCCCTCTCCACACGTGCATCTCCTTGTACGTCGTCTATCCAAGTTGATTTTCTACAAGATCCGTCCTGTATTCGTATTCGATGGACCGGCGGTGCCTGCCTTCAAGCATAGAGTACTGGTGAGTGCATCTAGGCATTGGCCTTGTGAGTCTTCATCGTACTATCTCACTTATCTGACAAGTGAGTGGATGGAGACAGGCATTAAATCAAGCCGTTCGATTGAATGTGGAGTGTACGGTAGGATAAGGAAGTTATCCAGAACTGGATTTATTAATGATGAAATATTGATTGATTGACATGTGAAAGTGTGACTAATAGGAGGAACGAGCGATGAGAAGACACGCGGATGAAATGGTGATGAATAAGGAGACGATGAAGCATCTCGAGGATCTGGCTAAAAGTGAGTGAAGGCGGGAGGATCCATCGATAACTGACTCTAGCGTGTATTTTACGGTAGAATTATACAGTTATCGATGGAATGTGGAGTGTACTGTAGGATAGGGAATTGATATAATCTTTATTCAAGGGGTTACGTTAGAATGAAAAATCGATCGATTGATTGGCAGATGAGCACGAACCAGCAGCCGCCATGCAGAAGGCACTCGCTGCATTGAGAAGCCCCCAGAAGGGTCGGAGGAGGGATGAGGAGGAGAGGATGTTCCAATTGCCATGTATTTCCAGGTTGGAATGGATTGGAATGGATTGAGATAGATGACTAGTGGATATCGATTTTATCAGCTAAAGATTATGAATGAAAGATGCGAAATGGCAGGGAAGTGGTCAATCTGGCTGACTCGAGTGAAGGAGAAGAGCCGGAGGAAGAGGAGGAAGTGGAGGGGAATGAAGAGGAGGTGGAAGGGGAGAGACCGAGGTGAGCGTGGACACTATTCCATTCCGAATGATACTCCATTTTCCCCTTCAAATGCACTCATATGCAATGAGGGATCGATGGAACCTTATTGAACTTAGGGGGAGACCGATGTTTTGTAACATTCGCGCGTGAATTGTGTGGTTTCACTTTCATTAGAATAAATAAAATCAGTTCTCGATGGCTCTCAATCCACCGTCTCCACTTCTCTCGATTATCATAATCCCCTATTGTCTCTCATTCTCTGCACTCTCTCGCGTCTGATTCAATTAGTCGGAGACATGTAAAAGGGATCGCAGCGGGGCATATAAGGAGAGGAGGGAGGGGCGAAAGACGATTCCCACCAGATTAGATTTTGGTTCAAAAATAATATACCTTGTGTCGAAAGACGATTCTGTAGATAGTGTCGTTGGAAACACAAAAAATCTATCTGGAAGGCGATCTTGCCCCATCCCCGTGGACAGGGCATGGCCTATGTTGTTACGGTTGCTAGAGATTATCGATTAATAAGTACTGTAGCGGGCTTCTATCGAGGGTTATTGAGCGCGTCGTCTGTTCTCGTGGAAGGAGAGGAGGAGAGCATCATGGACGATGTGATGGCACTCGCGGCCAGAAGGGAGACACTCAGGGCACAGCGATTACTCCCACACCAGGTATACGGTAGATAGAGAGACGATCGAGAAATGATGGTGTACCGTAGTGGACGGCTATTGATTGGTAGGGAGGAGGATGATCGATTGATAACTGATAGGGAGTACGATGGCATGTTGAGTAGTCCGGGTTACGGTAAGAGTGTTCCTGCAGGTACCGCGGGACTCGGAGTCCTTCAGCTCCTTCCAGCTGCAGCGACTGCTAGGCAGGAGCAGACTCAACGAGCGGATCGATGAGGTATACGGTAGATCGGTTACGGTAGCAGATGGATATCGATCGAGAAGTCTCAATTCCATGCCGCTTGTTGACATCTACACGATTTGATTGGATTATGGTAGGGACGAATTATCGATTGATTGCAGCTGAAGAAGGGACGAGAAGGAGAGAGAGTAGTGATGCTGTCGAGAGAAGGAAGGAAGAGGGAACATCGGATCGAGTGGGACGAGGGAGATGAAGAGTGTAGAGTAGTGGAAGAGAAGAAGGTGAGCAAGGAGGGGTACGGTAGGAGAGGGCATATGCATCGAGAACTGACTGGATAGAGGTGGGGGGGGCAAGCGATTGAGAGATTCGGTAAGTGATGGTGCATCGAGAACTGAGTGAACACTGAATGGGTAGAGAGGAAGGAAGGAAGATTCATGATAGAGGCTGTTCATGCAGTGCTTGATAACTGTTTAATCGAATCATTGATGGGATCCGGTTACGGTGGACAGAAGGGATCGAGCACTGATTTAATAAATTGTTTTTGAAAATAGTTCTCTGCAGGCTGCGCCTCCTCGTCGCGAGTTTCCGACCGAGGGACGAGTGGCCCTCTCACTCGAGTATATGAGTGAGAAGAGAGGAGAGGAGGACCAGAGGAGGAAAAGGGACGAGGAGGAGGATGTAGAGGTACGGTAGATGATGAGGCTATCGGGGAATGACTACGGTTTCGCTAGATTCAGTCTCACAAGGGATTGTGTGAGAAGGGTGGCTGCTTAGTGCGGGAAATCAAGAGAGGATACGGTAGTTAGGAGACGAATCGATAACTGACTGGTCGAGAGAGTACGGTACATTTGAGCGAGCGATCCAGTTGTCGCTGGCCGATCGAGGAGTGATCCCAGCCAGAGGAGAATGGATGAGCAAGAGTGGATTGATAGAGGAAGTCCAGAGGAACAGACATGGAATGGGAAGGAGAGGTACGGTAGATATCGATTGATAGGTGGGGAGATAGGGTTGATCGGGAGGGGAAGGGGGAGCAGGGGCGAAGATCGATTGAAATCAAATGCAGCTTTGACTTCATTAGTTCGTCTTTTTGTTGTGTTATCGGGGTGTACTCTCGAAAAGAAATCGGAGGGAGAAGGCTACAGTACTCTCAGGATAATCGATTGTCCCACTCGATTACAGAATCCTCGTCCTCTTCGTCGTCAGACTCGGAGATGACGATCGATGACGTCAGCAAGGAGGAGGAGGAGGAGGCCGGCCCCTCCACCGGCTGGACTGGACCCGCACTAGAGGGCGAGGAAGCTGGTGAGATTGGATACTGTAGGGGGTGGAGGGGATCGATAAATGACTCCATTAGTGAGTACGGTAGCAGGGAAGCGATAGATCTACCTGGGTCTAGTTTGAACGATTGCTGAATGATTTGTGGATTACGGTAGGAGAGAAGGATCAATCGATAACTGATTTTATTCCCCATCAGGTGGCGGCGCCCCCAGCATGATGACGTCATCGTTGCAGGAGCGGGAGCAGCGACTGGGCGGAGCTGCTTATCGCGAACTGCAGGTGAGGAGAGGGAGGGGTACGGTAGTGTTCGATCGATAGAGGAGGGATACGGTAGATAGGCGCTTTTGCACTCCGTTTGCCTTCTTTCAATTCGATGTACGATAGCTACTGAGATATGGGGTGGGTGAACAAAGTCTATTCATCGGCAAAATCAGCGATCGATAGTCTATCGACGATAGAGGAGAGATACGGTAGATCAGAGCGTCGATCGATAGGGAAGGTATTGACGCGTGGATTGTTCTCTAATCTCGCTATTTCCCCGTCATTACCATAAATAAAATCTCTCTCATTCTCTGCACTCTCTCGCGTCTGATTCAATTAGTCGGAGACATGTAAATAAGTCGGAGACACGGCGGGGCATATAAGGAGAGGAGGGAGGGGCGAAAGACGATTGTTTAAGGCTGTTCTGTAAAAAAAAAAACAAAAAAAATCTATCTGGAAGGCGACCTCGCCCCATGCCCGTGGACTGGGCATGATCTATGATGCTACGATAGCAAGCGATTATCGATCTATGAGTACGGTAGCCACCGATTATCGACTGATTGAGGAAGTGCTGTCGGCCTGCGGCTTCCCGTGGATAGAGGCGCCCGGTGAGGCCGAGGCCCAGTGTGTCTGGCTTCAGAAGGAGGTATAGTAGAATTATCGATTGATAGAAGGAGTACGGTAGACGGGTTTTCGATTGATTGAAGAAGGGGTACGGTAAGCGAGTTATTGATTGATCGAGGATGGTTAGCAGGGGTACGGTAAAGGAAAGCTACTGTATTCTCTCTCCAGGGCCTGGTGGATGCAGTCGTCTCTGATGATAGTGACTGCTTCGCGTTCGGTGTGGGACGATTGGTGAGTGGGGTACGGTAGAGCAGAGTATCGATCGATAGGTGGGGGGATATGGTAGATCATTAACGGAGTCTGCTCGACCCACATACTATCGCTGGTTAGATGATCTAACTTAGATCAGTGAGAGAATCTACGGAATGGAGTGATCTTTAATCTTTAATCCGAGTGAGCTAATGTCCGATGTGACAGGTGCGACACATGTTCAGTCGGGACAAGCAGATCGAGTACTACGAGGGAGAGGAGGTGGAGAGACAACTGGGTGAGTACGGTAGATCGGAGGGATACTGTAGATCTATCGGGGATACGGTAGGGAAAGAAACGATAGATGGGAAGAAGATAATGGAAATGGAACTGTGGTGAGGAGAGGGGACAATATTGACAAGCTGAACAGGAGTGTCGCCTCATTAATCGGCATTCGGTTGATTGAGTCACATGCTGGCTAGTAAGAGTATTACGGTAGTCCGATGGGTCAGATCGTTGTGTCCGATGGGTCATGGCCTTGATTTCAGGTCTGACGAGATGGGACACGATCTCGATAGCGATGCTGTCGGGCGGTGACTACACGGCGGGTATCAAAGGTGAGAGGTGGGCGGAGTTTCAAGGGGGCGGAGCCTGATGGGGCGTGGCTTTCCTATTTCCGATTGTCGTGTAGAAGAATTCAGTTCAAGCATATCTAACGGCTCAACACGCGATGATGGATGACAATGCGATAAGAGAAAAGATGGAAATGTGAATAAGGGGAATTATGGTGATTAAAATATGTCTTAATTCGAAAATTTACAGGAGTGGGCGTGGTCAGCGCGCTGGAGATGCTCGCCCAGTTCACTGAGGAGAGGAGGGGAGAGGAGCAAGAGGAGGTATACGGTGAGGGGATACTGTAGGCGGAGGGGAGTATTGATTGGATGCAAACACAACAGTGTAGTGCAGAAAATGTTTGGTTGCAAGTTGAGAAAATAATTTTATCGAATCTTAAGGCACAAGAGCATGTGCTGTATGGCGGTAGTTCTATGAGTATATTTTTCAGTTTAGTTTTCACTGTATTACTGTAGTAGTTCGCTGGGTCAGATATTTATGTTTCGTGGATCACACTCATGATTGCAGACACTTGCGAGACTGCGTCGCATCGAAGAGTGGCTGCTGAGGGAGAAGAGGGAGGAGATGAAGGAGAGTGCAGAGAGGAGGAGACTGAGGACGGCTGTGGAAAGGACTGCACATAAGGAGGAGATTAGAGGGGTACGGTAGGTCGATGGGGCAGATTTGTGTCGGAGAGAACATTAGTGCGAATGTTGTAAGGAGTAGGGTGAGACGGATGGTGGGTTAGAGAGATGATTAGCATGATGCTCATCTGGTATAGCCAGGGTTGATTGGTCCGAGAAATGTGTGAACACTCATTCGTTCGTTCGTTCATAGTTGAGGCAAATGAAACGACAGCCAGCCCCCAGTAGCTGTGGGTACTCGCAGAACGATTTATATTGTAGATATCGTTTGGATACGGTAGCTGGGGGTTACGGTATCTCCAAATTGCAGGTCGCTAGTTCGTCGATTCTGGCCGCGTACGCTTCTCCTCTAGTGGACGAGTCGAGAGAGGCACTGCGATGGAGACAAGTGAGTGGAGTACGGTAGGATACGGTAGGAGGAGAGGGAGGTATCGATTGATAGAACTGGGGTGACTAATGTATGGGGTGCGGCGTATAATGGATGTTGAAGGAGAAATACGGTAGGATTAGAATCAGTCATCGATTGATTGGGGTTAGATAGCAGATGTTAGTGCGTTGTGCTGTGAACGAGTAGAAGATGGGATTATCGATTGATTGGTCACTGGTTAGTATTAAGCAAGTAGGGAGATACGGTAGCTAGATGCGTTTTATTATAATGAATAAGAGGCGGTAGTGAAAATGATTGGATCAATATCAAATGACGTGAAATATTGGCAGGTGAAGATAGATAGACTGAAGGCGATACTGTGGCAGAAACTTAAGTGGAACGAGGAGAAAGTCGAGAAGGTGAGAAGGGGGAGGGGGGGTGGGAGGCGGTCAGAGGGGTGGTTCGGCAAATATACGTCTATCCATGAAAGGAATTAGCGAAATTCCCCTGGTACTGTAGCTGTGGATTACGGTAGATGCTCTTCAGACGATTATCGATGCGTTCACCAGATGGAACGACTTCATGGCGGGACAGAGCAGCTATCAGGTGAGAAGAGGGAGGAGGGGGTACGGTAGTTCTTGCCTGACTTGATTACGGTAGTTGTTTCTGGGAGGGGTTTACTTCTGTGTCTATACTTCATTGCTCGAGATACTGTAGATATCAATTCCAAATGTATCAGATGCATCTCTCGTCGTTCTTCGTGAGGGAAGCAGCGGCAGGAGAGAAGAGAAAACAGCTGGGAAAGCGAGTGGACGCAGCACTGCAGATGATACGGTGGGCGAGTCGTCATGGGACCAAATTGGTTTCCTAAATTGATCGATCGATACCTGCAGGGTGTACTAGGGTTGGCATTTCGGCCTGTCGTAGCGGCGCCGCTACCTCTCCCCCTCGCCAAAATTCGCAATAGGCGTGGGGGAGGAGGTAGCGGCGCCCTACGAGAGGCCGAATTGCCAACGCTAGGGCGTATGGTGGGGAATGAGTGATCGAGAACTGATTGGATAACTGTGATTGCAGTGAGAAGCGAGAGGCGTTGCCCGCTCATCTAAGAGCGAGTCCAGTGGATGGAAAGGAGAAGGAGAAGAAGGAGGAAGAGGAGAAGAGGGAAGGAGTGAGAATGAGTGGAGGGAGGAAGAGACCAGAGAGAAAGGTGAGAGGGTACGGTAGCCGATATTGTTGATTGGAATTAGGGAATGTCGATATGAGATCTCTATACGTGTGAAGATGCAATGAGATACGGTAAGAAGATTGGAGTGAATACGGTAGGCAGATATTATTGATTGATGTGACTTGAGGTGATTGGGGCGACGACCACGTCTACTAGAGGAAGAGGGAGGGGGAGAGGGAGAGGAGCAACGAAGATGGGAAGAGGAGTAGAACTCAAGTTGAGTTCATCCTCGAGTAGTGATGAGTCTTGAGGGGAAGATATGAGTACGGTAGGCGATCGATTGATTGTATTGCTGGTACTTTTGATGATTATGGAGAGTTATTTATATTTGTTTTTTTTAATCAATAATTGTACATGAATGTATGATAAATGTATTCTTTTGTAATTTTAAACGTGCGATACTAAGAAGGTTCGATGGCCTACCAGTATCTGAGATTGTACATACTTTTCGCTTGTGAATATCATACACTTGATATTTTGTCCATCTGAACATGTCTTCTATCGTATTTCATGAGGAACAGAGTAAGAGAAAAACACCGTGGGCGAACTACGTAATAAAGTTAGTTTTTAATTCCCCTTCAGCGGTATTACTGTAAGTCATAGCTTCAACCTGCGAGCCTTTACTCTCAAGCTCGACAGTTCTATCGCTTCTTCTTTCGTTTATTTTGTATTTGTTTGGCGTGTTTCCTCGGTGTTGAGTGTACGGTAGGCCGCAGTCATTGATTGAATGTAGTTTGTGTTGATGGTGAAGAGAAAGGGGAGATAAGAGACTCTCGTCGTTCTCATCAGATTCTGCTCGGCTGTCGCCCCTTTTCCCTCCCTCTATCGTCTGTTGCTCTCCATTTCTCATACACTCTTGTTCTGTCTGTCCAGCTAGAAGGCGGATGGAGATTCGTGCTCCACTCTATCGTCATGTCTGTCAGCCCCTTCTCTTTCTCTCTCTCTTCTACTAGAATCTCTATGATGTTTTCGCGTGCTTCGTGTGTATCTCTCGTAGAACTATCGAGGTAGTCGTGTTTTACGCGATATTGGACCATTTTCCTAACTTTAGGAGCATTCGACTCTGTCAGCCTTCGCCTCCTAGAATCTGTAGTGTGGTTTTGCGTGTGTAACTCTTAGAGCTAGAGAGCCGTGCATTCAGTCATTATTTCATCGGGACTATTGTCCACCACACAGCTGCGTGTTGTCAGCTCCGCGTTTTCTGGGCTCTAATTATAGTGAAACCATCTGTCGCTTTCTGCGTAGATTTGATTCCAGAGTGTTCGACTGCGTCTAGTTTCTACGCTTGGTTCATTCCTTCAACGCGCAAGTTTTCTTTTTCTCTCTCGACAAGTGTTCAGAAGTGAGCCTCCTCCTTCTCATTCCCTCCCCTCAGGGTTTGTGTCCCCCCCACCCCCTCCCCTCCCATTTCTCTCCCTCTGTGTCACTGCCCTCTTACGAACTCCTCAATGTGAATTGGACCCCGTTCGCGGACTATGAGTGTACTCTGGCATCTCTGCCGCTCTTGTCTTTTACCTGATCTACCTCATTTCGATTTTAAACGGATCAATTATTGATTAGGCATTGTCTCGAGATAAAATCCACCTCCTTCTTAGTATTGGCAGTGACCTTGCAGTTGTATCTGCACTAGGATTTGCCGAAGAAACATGCTATTTTTCCGTATTACTTCCTTATTCCAATTGAATCGCCGACATCTTGCTACCCCACGATATCTCGTCTTCTCTGATTCTCTAACCTCTCTCCAATCCCCATGCTATCTCGCGTTCAGGCCGGTCTTTTTGCGTGTGTGAGAAGAGAGGGGATGAGATGAAGCGACGGGGGGCAGAGATTGCGATGGAGAGAGAGAGAGGAGGGGGGGGGAAGGGGGATCTAAGGAGGAGAAACCGGACCAACAGGAAAGAGAAAGGAAGCGTGGCTATCGCGGTGACCGCTTGTCGCATTTTTAGCTAGTTAGTCTGTGATAGTGTACTTGTACTTTACTCATCTCTCCTTCCTAGACCGTGTCTTTTTATGTTGGTGCAGTAATTTGTTCAACGAAAACGAACTGTTTTTAGATGATTTACCATAGCATCAGGGGGTATTGAGTATGTTCGGGAGAGGTCAGAGCGGCCATGAGTGTCTCAATACTCGCTCTGTACTTGTGTGTCTACCCCCCCCCCCCCTCCCCCCCCTATCTCCCACTCTTCCTTTCATTCATTTCCCCTCTCATCTGTCCCATCCGATACCTTTCTTTTCTTTTCTTCTCTTCTCCTTCCATCTCCTTTCTGGGTCAGCCATTTTCTGAGTTGATAGGCGTAATCTGTCGGGTGAAAACTAGCTGTTTGCTCACTGGATTGGCTGTTAGCAGAGTGCCAAATGAGTAGTTCTTCTTTACTCACTGAATATTACTCGCGATTCCACTCACTCTCGATCGATGATCAGATATTGAGAATATGCGAATAGAAAAGAAACCCCTTACTCCTGATTCTTTCTGTTGGACTATCGCGTGAGCATTGGCACTTGTACGAGCGTTTCTGCTTAATGTTCGAGAGAAAATAGCTGCGTTGTCATCAAGATTCATCGTTTTCCAATCCGGAACTATTGCAATTCATCACATTTTTTGCCTAAAAGCCCTATGGTTGCTCGAATAAAGAAGTTTATGGTTTACTAGGTAACGAGCTACAGCTATAATCGATGGTTTCGCGCAGAAGCGAGAGAAAAGGAGTAGACGAGAAGTGAGAGAGCAGGGGGAAATGAGAGAGTCCAGATAAAGAAAGCAGCGTGGGATGGTAGAGTAAGAGCATAGCAGAAGCGGAGTGGCAGTAGATTATCCGATGGTTGAATTGAGTGGGCGACGAGGGAGATAAATGGATAGTGATAGGGGGGGGGGGAGAGGGGAAAAGGAGATCAATGGATAGTGAGAGAAGTTTGATTGTGGTGGTCATTGCACTATTTGTACAAATACTTGCCTCAGGTACAACCTACTCAGAATCCTATTTGTCATAATTGGAAGAACCCAATGCATCTTCCGAGAATCATAGATTATTCCGTTCGGAACATATAACAGTTGGAAGGGGGGAGGGGGGAGAGGGAAGGGGGAGGGGGAGGGGGGAGAGGGGGGAATGCGTGAGTGCTGACGAGTGATACACGGATGAATTCCCACCCGGTGAGAAAGAGAGAAAAGAGAGAGAATTTGCGCCCGCTTCTGAAATCTGTTTTCAATACACTCCTATTCACAAGCTATCTATTTCTTTGAATAGTGCTCATACAAATGCTCTCAAATTCGATCATTCGCCTTCTATTCAATTCCTACCAATATTATCTCCTATTGCCTTCTCGCCTTTCTCAATTATCATATTTTTCATAATTTAATGGGATAATTAATTGTCATATGTCAGACTATGGGCGTCCGCGGGGGCCGGTCTGCCCTCCTCTTCCCCGGTCTCCTCCTCCTCCTTTCCTTCCCCTCGGTCGCATCCGACTCCCTCTACGACCCGACCGACCCCATCCTCGAACTGGACAACGACAACTTCAATGCCAGTGTCTATGGACAGGTATCTTTTATCTCCAATTCACTATTTATGGGTTGGGAAAAGGCGGGTGTAGTTGCCCATTTTCTTAATGTTTAAAAATAAAAGTAGAATTCGTTGACAATATCTTGTGAATGACGTATGTGCGACGGCGGGCGTAGATTCAACAGAGGGAAGAGGGACGAACACGTGTAACTACGAAAACAATGATCCTCCTATCGGGGAAATGCTAATTTCCTACTCTCTGAGCTGCGATGGGAGCAGTTGTTGCCGTGGCACTAGGCAGTTTGATGCTTTGATGGAAGAATAGATGTAGTGTGCGACTAGCGACGAGTGGGAAAGGACAGAACGAGGCGCACCAATGGGCTCTAATGCCGTTCATTGTGAGATCGCTAGAGTGTTGGTGCTGACGTGTCTTGAAATGTTTGCGCTAAAGATGTGAGCTACAGTTTCCCCATTGCAGAAGCGCGCCTTCTTCATTGAATTCTACTCGTCGTGGTGTGGCGCGTGCATCGGCTACGCGCCGACGTTCAAGAAGTTCGCCCGGTAAGATGCACCCCGCGACTACGGTAGCCACACCACAATCGGTGTAGCTGCGTGCACTGTTAACCTGATCCATCGTTAGTATCTTCTTGGAATAATGTGTGAATGATATCAAATAGTATTTCATTTGAAGGGCCTGACAAAAATGGTTGTCAAAACAGTCCTGGATACGATCTACTGAAGCATACATTATCAAAAAACTTGACGATTTCTAATTTCCTCAGGATCTCAATGTGTTTAGCAGGGAGTAATTAGCTCAAGATTGTGAATAAAATCAGTCGGCGATTCTATCGGTTCGTGACTCTACCGTACTCTCCGCTCCTTCCAGCCAACTCGAGTCGTGGTCGCCGATCGTGCAGGTGACGGTGGTGAACTGCGCCGACGACAAGAACCAGCCGCTGTGCCGCGAGCACCAGATCGCCGCCTTCCCCACGCTCAAGGTGAGTGTGCGAGACGAGGCGTTTTCCGTTTTCCTACAGCAAAATAATTGCTACAGTAACTATCTGAATTATTTGGTTTGGTGAGGTTATCGAAGCCTAATAGATGGAGAGGAGAGGATGAGTAGTAGATGGAAAAAGATGCTCGATCACTGGTGAGCTTAAAAGGGTGAATGGTCCGGACCCATACAAATTTTTCGAAAAATAAGAGCAGGACCCCTCAAAAATCGGTCGCCCAACACGGGATTAGCCCTCCGGACACCCCATAAATGACCTTCTAAAAGTCCGGACCCCCTCCAACTCAAACCCTAGACCTTTTCAAGCTCACCAGTGTGCTCGATATGATATGGAGCGCCGTCAAGGGGATAATTCCATCTGATGTTGTTGATTCTCTCCAATCACTCGCTCCTTGCAGTACATCAAGTACAACTCGCACTCGGCAGCCGAGGCAATAACCTTCACGGGAGACAAACACGATCTGGTTGGACTGCCCCTACAGGTACGGTTGGGTACGCTAATCCCAGATAGTGCGCACAGTAGTCAAGGATGAACGTGAGGTGATCATGGTCCTAGTCAAATTAGGTATGCATCGTCATTAGTTCGGAGGTTTGAAGCTCAAAGTTGACTGTTACTACTCCAACGTTTAAAAGCACAGTTCGTGATTTGGAGAGGGATATTACGGTCGTATGGTATGGATTATCGATTGCAGGTGGCCCAGATGGTGCACGACAACTGGGAGACAGAGCGACCGCCCGAGTGGCCGTCCTTTGAGGTGAGGGGAGTGTTATGGTAGGAAACTCGGTCGAGAAATGACTGCTTTCCATCCGGAAGAGTACTGTAAGGAGTGAAGTTATTGATTTTCCAGCCGATCGCTCCCTCCACAACAGTGAAAGAGATCTGGAGTGCGGCCGAGGGCGCGAATCTCGTCGCTGTCGTTGCACAGGTGAGTACGGTAGGGTACGGTAGGGAGAGACGATCGATCGATCGAGAACTGAGCGAGGGGTACGATACGATATGATACGGTAGAAAAGTAAGATGAACGACAAGTGGAGCTGAATTGACATAATAAGAAACGGAATAGTGCGGATGTGTCAAATACACAAGAAATTGAACCAATCCTTGATTATGAAGAGCTGGGTATTGGGAGACGATAAGACGAGGATTGGGTAGTGATGACGTCATGCCCCTCTTCAGGAGGAGCCGGCCCTTCTCGCCTGGGCCCTCACCATCAACTACGCCGGTGATCGACGGGTGCGCACGGCCCTGGCCAGTCCCAACCACGTCCAGATGGTGCAGGAGGTGAGGGAGTCTCATGGTAGGGGTACGGTAGATGGAGTCTCATGATAGGAGTACGGTAGATGGGGCCGTATTGGCTTAATTGTTTGAGGCTAGTCCTATTGTGTAAACTCTTGCAGGTGCATAAACTTTCCTCGAATTTTGAGTCGTAGAACGGAGAGCCACAAAGACAGAACTTGTATGACAAAAACACTGTGCCGAATGAAAGAGAAAGAGTGGAATGTCTCTCAGATGGGATCTGCGATGGACGGGAAGGTTCTCGTGTACGATAAGAGCAGCCAGAGACCCGTATTCATCTCACCGTCAGTTTGACCTCCCTTGTGACCTCTCTCGATGATCTCTTTGGAATACGATTGACTAGACATCAGTTTGTGTGCTCTTCTTGAGTATGGTTTGCAAGTCGTATTTGATCAATTCGAGATAACATTTATAATGGCTTGGTGTGTGTACTTGAACGCCAATGGGGAATACGGTAGGAACGTGGATCACGAACTGAGAAGATGGGGGGTGAGACAGAAGTACGGTGGTCTATGCAATCTCATGCTGCTGCAGGGAGAAGCCCTCGTTCGTGGATGCGCAGGAGAAGATCGCCGAGTTCCTGCAGCAGGCGCTGGGCAGCTCCCTCGATGTTGCAGGAGCTGCTGCGGCGGCTGCAGGTGCTGCACCCGGCAGCGATGTGCAGGTGAGCGATGAGGGTTACGGTAGGATACAGTAGAGATGAGCGATCGTGAACAGAGAGAAAGGAGTATGGGGAGAGGGGGGGGGGGAGAAATAGCTGTAGTCGGCTATGAAAAGGCAATGATTAACCCCATGTTGCATAGGAAGCACGCGTGCCTCTGGTATTGATCTGTCCACCGCACGGGACTTTGACGCATTCTGTGGCACAGATCGAGAAGAGTCGGGGAGGGGGGTATGGGAACCGAGTGGTCCGACTGGTCCGGAGAGGGGGAAGCAGAATCAGAGACAATGAAACATGGTCAGAGAAAATAAAGCATATGAGCAGAGAAGTGAGAATTGTGAAAGAGATGAAGCCCCCCCCCCCCCTCCCCCCCCTAGCTTCCCTCAGACCAGAATGTGAGCGAAAGGATAGAGGAGATTTCATCATTTCATCCATCCATCGACCATGAGAGCGGTAGAGTGGAGGGGGGGGGGAGAAGAACAGAATGGAATAGAGACGAAGGATGTAAAGTATGATCCAAGAAGACGACTCGCAGATGAGCGCAGGAAGATTCTAGCAGTCAGACAACATTCCCTTCTTCTACCCTTCCATTCGATCCAATAACCCTTGCCCCCCCCCCCACTCCTCCCTCTTCCCGCCATGGTATGAACAAGAGACTGATAATCAGGCATAAGCCCTTTATCAACTAGGGGGGGGGGGGGTTCTTTCTGCGGACCATTTCGTCTCCCTGGAACCACTCGCGGCGGAACTGCTTGGCTCCATCGGGGGTGTTGGTCCACTCGATGGGGGGGGGGGGGGGGGGGGGAAGGAGGACCGTACCTCGGCTTCGAGTCTCTTAATGTTGGTGGTCTTGAAGGCCATCCGAGGCGGCAAGATGTTCACATGGGATAGGGCAAGCGGTTACAGTAGGTAGATGCTATTCGACGTGGGGGAGGGAGGCTAGGAGGAGACGGGAAGAGTACGGTGGTGATACTGGGTACGGTGGTATGGGAGGGGGAGGGGTACGATACCTTGCCATCGTAGGGAGCGTTGAAGACGATCTTGGTGCCGGCTGGGTGGCGATGTCTCTGGGAAGGGAGGAGGAGGGAGAGGGGACCGCGATCCTGAAAGGGATACGGTAAGGAGGAGATCGGGAAGAGGGAGGGGAGGGGTTATGGGGACCGAGTGGTCCAACAGGTCCGGATAGGGGGGACTCACCTTATCCGTTCATTTTTTTTAAAGGAATTCATTTAAAAAAATTACTGAGCGACCGCGAGGCCCTCTTTTATACACGCGGAATGCACCGCGCGCGAGGTGTAAATAACTCAGTCATTGCAATGAGACAGGCAAATGTGAAGTGATTAGAGACGAAGAAAGGAATAAATGGATGGGATTATAGAAGACAAAGGAAGATGGATGGAAAGTCGATGGAAATTGTGCGCTCAATAAGTTTTCTCACCTCGTTTTGTTTCTTGTGGAATGGATCTCCTTATAAAACGGAGAAATATGAGGCCAGATATATGAATGAATGAGTTGAGAGATGATTTCCTTATCTGCAGGCCCCTCGCCCTCCCGGCCCCCCTGGATCTGATGGGACCGCACGCGTCGTCACTTCGGGTGGAGGCAAGAAACAGTACGATCCCGCTGTCTGGGCTGATCTCAGCCAATACCAGGTACGGTAGTCCGGGGGTGCGGTACCTCCTCAAGATATGGTAGGCATGGTTATCGAATGTCATCCGGTGCCAGTGTAGCTTTTATATCGTAATCCTTGACGTAATATGTCAAGGATTATGATATACAATCAATCGTCGATCTGCCTTATTTGTGTGCCTACCGTACACATAGCTTCTCTCCTTCCAGATGCAGTTGGTGGATCTGGAATCGGCGATCGCCTACATGCTCACACGCGAGATTCCACGGCGCGCCAAGATCGAAGGCGAGGATCTGACGGCCCTCAAGAACTGGATGGCCGTCCTGGCCAAGGTACGGTAGCCTCACGACGATTACCAATCGAGAACTGACTATTTCGTGAATTTCTCCTATTGTAACACGATAGAAAAGAGGATTGCTGATCGAATACTGATTTTTCATTGATATTTTTCGGTTAAAATATCGATTGAGAGGTGGTTGTACCGTTATAAGTTAATTATTTTCCAGTACGCCCCGGGCCGAACACCGACGAGGCGATTACTGTACCGACTCAGCGAGTGGATCCAGACGAGACACGCGGTCACGGCTGACGATTGGGTCGCACAGGTACGGTGGGAATACGGTAGATGGGCATTATCGATTGGGTGCAGAGATTATACAGATCAGAGCGGAAGAGTCTTAGAGAGATAGTGTAGTTGCTCGCTCTTTTCAGGTGGCGTCTCTGCAAATCGAGCTGGGCAACCCACTGCCCTCCGAGATCTCGTGGCTGGCGTGTCGAGGGTGAGTGAGAAGAGGCAGTCATTGATCAGTTCAAACTAACAACAACAAAAAAATTTACCCGGGAGGAGTCGAGCCCAAAAGCTGTGGGTGGATAGTCTAGCTCACTATCCAGTACGAAGGCCGATGAGAGAGCAGTTCGAGATAGGGGCGAACTGACTAGCGGGGAGGGAGACACTGTTAAGAGGGCTACACATTTATCGCTCCATAGGCGTCTCCTGCAAAAAGTGACAGTTGTTATGCGCAACCCAAGGGATGGGTTATCTATGGTGAAGATCTATCGGAAACTCCACGGTCACCTCACGACCTTCCCTTGTAAACCCAATCGATCGTCCGAGCTTAGTCCAACATACCTTGTGCTCGGGACTAGCCGGTGATAAAAAAATCTAGAAGAAAAATAGGGAAATTAGAAGTGCGAACAAACATATAGTGGGGGGGTGAGCCATGGCTTTAGATTTGAAGGGTCTCATTTGCGCCTATGTTGGTCCTTTGTGAATGATTGATTGATTGACAGGTCGAAGCCGAATCTGCGAGGATACACGTGTGGCCTGTGGACACTCGCACACGCGATTACGGTAGAGGCACACAAGCAGGAGAAGAACAGTGAGTCATACATTTTCAGTGTCCTCAATGGGCCAAAAATATGTAATGACAAGACAGAGGAAATGCGGCGAAATATTTAGTGACTGATCAGAGTTTGTATGAAAGATATAGTGACTGGACAGTGAAGGGAACTAAATATGTAGTGACTCGAATGTCGGCATTTACGGTACCAAAACGTGTGCAGTGAGTGCCATCCGGATATCTTGAACGGGTGATGGCACGTTTTGCAACCTTTTTGACCAATTTTGCGATTCTTCAGATAATGTCACGCCTGTTTTTATTTAGCAGTGTGCTAAAATAGGCTTTGTCTTGCTGAAATCATTTCCCGCAGAAGTTACAAAATGCGCCAACCTTGCACGGGATAATCTGCTCCTCCAACCATGCCTTTCCCATTTGTAGAATACCTCATTCTCCGGAGTCAGATCCTTTCTAAAGACCTCTTGCCGTCATATTTACCGTTTCTTTGCTTGACAATTGCAAAGAGAAGGTTGTTTAGAGAGGGATAGACGGGGGGGGGGGGGGGGGGGGTGGGTGGAAGATGGACTCGATTCCTTGTCCATTGCAGATGCCTCCTTCTCTGCCGTCTCCTCCGTCTTGTCTCCCTTCCGTCATTTCATCGTCCGTTTCCTCTCGTGTGGAGAGTGCGCCGCCAACTTCGCCAAGGAGGCCGAGAAGCACAATCTGGAGGCGGTGGGAAAGAGTGGTGAGGAGGGGGGGGGGGGATCAGAAATGTCTCTCGCCGACCAGATTGGTAAACGTTCACAAAGAATCCACCCCAACCAGTTGGGATGCCAGGAATTCTGTCTAACGAGGCGCTAGACTCAACAGTTCCATTCATTCTCTATAGTAGACAGTGGAAATATATATTAATTGTGTTGGATTAATTATCTGATAATTGTCAGACGACATGGTGCTGTGGCTGTGGAACACGCACAACAGCGTGAACACACGACTGGCGGGCGCCCCTGCCGAAGACCCCGCCCATCCCAAGAGGACCTTCCCGCCCAGGGAGATATGCAGACAGTGCTGGAAGTGAGGGGGGAAGGGGAGAGGGGGGGGGGGGGTGATTGATGACTAAGGTAGGAGATGGGGGGGGGGGGGGTACTAGGGATGGTAGCAGGTGAGGGGAAGGAGGGAGAAGTGATGGAGGTTGATGTAGTAGCGGATGGAGGGAAGGGAGGCATTATTGCCATTCTGCTACTTGTTGCACTTACGAGAATCTCGTCTTTTTCGCTGGATTTTTATTGAGAAAATGGTGTATTATAAACAGGGCAACTGATTCTCCTCATCCATTCTCGAAGTTGGGATGGACCTTAACTTTGCTTGCTCCTTAGATCCGATGGTAGCTACGATCAGGACGCGACGCTGCAGTTCCTCGTCAACTACTACGGAAACATCAAGAATGACCCAGTGAAGGTGAGAGGTGAACCACTCATTATCTGATGCTTGAGACGAAACGAACGAAAGGACTTTCACTCAATAGCAATATGCGCCAAAATCGTTGAAAGAACACGGAATGAGCGTTAGGTATGAGATACTTGCATATGCAGCCCTCGTTTATTTAACCAGCGATAGTTTCTCGTATCGCCCCCCCCCCCCGTTCGGAAACTCCAGATTGACCTCAAAGTTGTTAACCACGCCCTCTTTCCGGTTAGAGGAACGAAATATCCAGTAGACCTTCCATGATGACTATGAAGATTCTGCCAGATGGGGATGGGGATGATTTGTTAACCAGTGATGACCCAACTCTCAACTCTCCTTCTTTCAGCCTGATCCCGAATACACACTCAAGACGTTCCAAGACGGGAAAGTGGTGGAGGCAGAGAAGAGACACTTCAACCCACGATTTGGAGTCAATGGAGCAGAGCGAGTGAGCAGACGGGGTTACTGTAGCATAGAAGGGACGGGGGTGGAGGTGGGGGGGGGGGGGGTTAGCGGAGGCAAAGAAATCGTATTGTGTATATTCTGTAGCGACAAAATGTCATCACGTTACTCAGTCTTACATTTCTCGTCTGTGGCACCTGTAAACATTGAGCGTCGAAAATATTGTTGTTTGATATACCCTGATCATGATCCGACATCAATGTCAAACGAACAGTATGCGACAATCGCTTCTCAGGGCAAAATGTGTTGATGCACTCTATATCGAATTTGAAGGTGGACAAATTGGAGGAGGTGGAGAGACGATTGGATGCGGAGAGAAATCAACTGGATACGGCGCCCCTGAGGAGTGGAAGGGAGTTGGAGGATGACTTCAAGAGTGAGTAGAGAGGGGGGGGGGGGGGTCGCGTTAACTGAACACATGATTAGAGGTGATGGAGGGATACCGTGGGTAAAGGAGGAATACGGTGACCTTCAGTAATTATGATGTGTGGAACAAGTTGGGTAACAGTACCTCGATGATTGGAAACTGGGGGGTACGGTAATCAGAAGAACTACCGTAATCCGTGTGTTTGCAGACGAGTTGCTGGGCACTCCCTCCGCTGGTCGTGGTCACTCTCGATTCCTGCTCGTTTCCCTCTCCATCATTGCATTTCTCGTCATCGTAGGATACTGCAAGTACAGGTTTCGTCTTTTCTCTGCTTCTTCTCCATTCTGACGGCTTTGAAATACGTAATAGACAAATCGAAAATTCACTTTCCTTGCATTATTTTGATGCTAGATTGACGAATGCATTCCTTCATCCAATGGTCTTTCAGCTATGCTAAACGCACCCTTTGAAGGAACAATCGGTCGCGCTTCTGGAAGACCTTCTACTACTCGAATGACTTCAAATTGTAAGCCAGCCGGGGATTATCGTTGATATTATTGTATTTAGGGATATTATAATTTACAAATAACGAGAGTCCCCCACCATTAGAGTTGGCGAATTGAGAGGTGCTTATAAATTATTGCTGTTTATTTTCCCCCATTGAGTTTTACAGGTTTCCGTAGAGGTTGTTCTAGTTTTCAAAGTCTGTGATATGCTCGGTGAAGATTCGCACCGCTGTTTCGATAGTTGTGATATTGTTTCTATTCTGAATCCGCCCCTCCCTCACCCTGTCCCGTACTGGTATAGAAATTTGTGAATAGGAAGTTGAAATGGATAAACGTCTATGGATTGTTCTTGTTGTGATGCTCTGCCTCCATCTAGTCGATTTCCAGTCTTGTGAAAGATGAAAGATAAAGGATTGAATCTGATCGGTGGAGGCAGTCACACAACACAACAGGAACAATAGAAAGATGGGGAGTACTGTAGTAAATTTATTGGAGGGGTTACGGTAGTCAGAATGGAGGATTGCGGTATCCCCTGGAAGCACGGTGGATTGATGAATCGATATTTCAGACCGTGGCACGTGGTTCCTGAGAAGAAATACACTGCATGAGGACGTCGTCGATTGTAACTTATAATATCAGATTGTATTGTTTCGTTCTTGCCAGTTTCATCGAATCATCACTACGGATTACGGTTATTATAAGCACAAAAAGGCATATGATTTGTCTGAGAGATTAATCAGAGTATGGTTCTTGTTTTGTATGTTTGTATACTTGCCATGCGAAATTACTACTTGTTGAGATATAAATTAAATTAATCTGTATCGTAGAATCCAATGCGAGGGTTCGAAGAGTGATTGGAAGGGGTGAAATGGTTCAATGTGAAAATCGTAGAATTTTGAAACAGATTTCATCGAGGCTGGAAATTGGGGTGGAAGGTGGTATACGGTAGTGATGAGAAGATTACTGTAGGGAGATGAATGCATTACAGTCACCTCTGTGGTAATTTCTGACAGCTTTCAGGGTGGTAATTTTTCTGACAGCTTCCAGGGTGGTAATTTTTCTGACAATCATCAGAGTGGTAAATTTTCTGACAGTCACCAGGGTGGTAATTTTTCTGACAGCTTCCAGGGTGGTAATTTTTGTGACAGTAATCAGAGTGGTAATTTTTCTGACAGTTATCAAGGTGGTAATTTTTCTGACACAGTCACCTCTGTGGTAATTTTTGGAGCTGTCAGAAAAATTACCACCCTGGTAACTGTTAGAAAAATTACCACCCTGGTAGCTGTCTGAAAAATTACCACCCTGGAAGTTGCCAGAAAAATTACCACCCTGGTAACTGTCAGAAAAATTACCACACTGGAAGCTGTCAGAAAAATTACCATCCTGGTAACTGTCAGAAAAATTACCACCCTGGAAGCTGTCAGAAAAATTACCACCCTGGAAGCTGTCAGAAAAATTACCACACTGGAAGCTGTCAGAAAAATTACCATCCTGGTAACTGTCAGAAAAATTACCATCCTGGTAACTGTCAGAAAAATTACCACCCTGGAAGCTGTCAGAAAAATCACCACCCTGGTGACTGTCAGAAAATTTACCACAGAGGTAATTATGTCAGAAAAATGACCACCCTGGTGACTGTCAGAAAATTTATCACGGAGGTAATTATGTCAGAAAAATTACCACCCTGGTGTCTGTCAGAAAAATTACCACAGAGGCCATTGTGTCAGAAAATTTACCACAGATTGTGGCATGGTAATCTTTCTGAAGCTGATCAGAGTGGTAATACTGACAGTCATTTCTGACAGTCTTGTGGCTTACAGCGAGGCTAGACAACTCAAACTAATTTTTTTTTAACTTGCGGCGTGCCCCTAGCGAGCGTAACTCGGCCAGTAAACAATAAAACTTTTCTGGGATAGACTCCAGTTGCGCTGCTCGGAAGAAGGGTGGAACAAGGCAAGGATCAGACTGGGAGGGGGAGGCTGACAGAGCAACTCGAAGATCAGCAAAACATGGAAGGGTAGAAAGAGGGGAGCACCGGACGAAGTAATGGGCAACTAAATGAGAGAGGGAAAGGGAAGAGTGGGAGGATGAGGGTCAATGAGGGAAAGCCTCCTCCGAAAAAGAATGGTACGAATTGACAGTGGCAATTGTACATGAGCAATCTGTTTGAACTGTCAACACTTGAGTTTCACCTTCTCATGCAGAGGTTTCATCATTCGAAACTTTGATGATTTCGTACTATCGGTCTGCATGCAAACCTTTCCTCCACCTAGAAAGTACGGAACCCGTTACGGAGCTTCCCTCCGTAAGATGGTCAAGAAGATGGAGATTACTCAGCATCAGAGATACACCTGCATCTTCTGTGGAAAGGAGGCCATGAAGAGAAAAGCAGTGAGAATCTGGAATTGCTCCAAGTGTCACAAAGTGGGTGTTTCAATTGGTCATCTCATCTATCCCAGAACGTCTAATCATGCCTAGTCTTCACTTTTATAAATCGCTATTCACGTCTAGGTATCGCAATTCACTCTAGAATTATCTCTAGGGATGATGGCTTTGAGCGTTGACAGAAAAGGCATTTCTAGTGACTTGTTGATCTAGGAGCGGAATACTGCAGTGTTCTTACGGGATTCTTTCCACCTTAGACCAATGTCTGGTTAGGATATTTTCCCCTAAGCTCAAATATTTCTTTGTAGACCGTCCTACAACACCTCTGCTCCCGCCACCATTCATTGTCTCCATTTCGAGATCAAAGATCAATCTTCTCACTTCGTCAATCGATCTATCAGCATTCCCTATTATCTCTCTGACGACAATTCAATAGCATCTTATCAACGTTCTAAACCTACTGTAATCAAGGAATAAGCCGTTCAGATTCAAAGATGCACAAATATAATCAATTCCAGCACCTTTACATTCGTTCATTTCCATCTTTATCTTAACAAGCTCGGAGCATCTGTCAACTTTAAGCAAGAAATGTACACCAACCTATGAATACTAGGAATGTGACGTGGTTCTTTCTACAGCACATTCAACGTACAATCGGCATAAATCATTCAGGCAACAGAGATGGGATAATGCTACGGTACATTTATACTACAATCAATATCGCTATCGTACAGTAATGTCTATCGTTTTCTGAAGACGATAGTGAGATTGTTGGCTGGCATTTCATGCTGCTCCACCAGGGTGAGATTCAGTGAGATTCCCAGCTGAATTCACGTGATTAAAGATACCATAATGATTAGTCTGTATTCCGCATATTATTTTAAGACGGCATCTCGGTAATTTGAGACCACACCCCGGACACGTTTCTCTAGCAATGAGAATCAGAAGCCCATGCGTGGGTGCTGGAAGGGTCTTGGTACCATAGTGCACAAACCATGACTTATTTGTTGTTACAGCCGTGGCACAGGGAGAAACATGATTTTCAAGGTAAAATGGTCGAAAAATCAAATTTTCACAACCGATCAAGATAGACCCATTTTCTTTTTTTGCGTTAATTTAGGGGTGCCCTGGGGGTCTGAAAAAAATGTTCTGATCGATTACTGCTCATTGAGAAATTCACTTTTTTGACATCATGTTTCGCTTTTTTCGACCAAGTTGCCGATTTTCGCCAAAACTACCAGCGATCACTATATACGTTTTGTAGCCCGTGCAATTCTGCATCGAAAAATCCTAAAGTGGGATTCAGCGATCGATGATAAATTTGTCATTTATTAGATTAACGCCAAAAAATGCTCGATTTCGACCGTTTTTCGATCGTAACTTTTTTCTTTAATGATCTAATGAGCTCTAACACCCAAATTCGAATTCTACACAAAAAGTTACGTCGGAATAAAATATGATCAGATTTTTCCGAGATGCAAAATTTTTCAATTTTTTTCATGACTCCTGGTCATGGTCATTTTTTGGTAAAAAATTCGATATCTCAGAACTATTTGACTATAGATGTTTCCGACGTATTTTTACCTGTTGATGTCGAAATTTCATACTAGAGCTCACCAAAATGCAAAAGAAAAAAGTTATGTTCTAAAATTCAAAAACTTTTAGTTTTTGGAGTGTAACTTTTTTCTTTTGCATTTTGGTGAGCTCTAGTATGAAATTTCGGCATCAACAGGTAAAAATACGTCGGAAACATCTATAGTCAAATAGTTCTGAGATATCGAATTTTTTACCAAAAAATGACCATGACCAGGAGTCACGAAAAAAATTGAAAAATTTGCATCTCGGAAAAATCTGATCATATTTTATTCCGACGTAACTTTTTGTGTAGAATTCGAATTTGGGTGTTAGAGCTCATTAGATCATTAAAGAAAAAAGTTACGATCGAAAAACGGTCGAAATCGAGCATTTTTTGGCGTTAATCTAATAAATGACAAATTTATCATCGATCGCTGAATCCCACTTTAGGATTTTTCGATGCAGAATTGCACGGGCTACAAAACGTATATAGTGATCGCTGGTAGTTTTGGCGAAAATCGGCAACTTGGTCGAAAAAAGCGAAACATGATGTCAAAAAAGTGAATTTCTCAATGAGCAGTAATCGATCAGAACATTTTTTTCAGACCCCCAGGGCACCCCTAAATTAACGCAAAAAAAGAAAATGGGTCTATCTTGATCGGTTGTGAAAATTTGATTTTTCGACCATTTTACCTTGAAAATCATGTTTCTCCCTGTGCCACGGCTGTAACAACAAATAAGTCATGGTTTGTGCACTATGGTACCAAGACCCTTCCAGCACCCACGCATGGGCTTCTGATTCTCATTGCTAGAGAAACGTGTCCGGGCAGGGGCCAAAATGCTTGCAAATTACCGAGATGCCGTCTTAATCAGATCCCGTTCCAACACAACAAAAGGTTATATCTCAAGACCCTAGTCATAATCTACTCTTTATCACGAATCCTGTATTCTAGCAATCTATCGCTCCTTCAACCTCATTATCTGTTCCGTACACTTACTATCTTCGATAGATTATGGATATTCTGCAATCGATAATCTGCCCTACCTCAGATACTACTTCAACTCGATACTATTTTAATTATCTGCTAACGAGTTACGGCGGAATATCGATGTTATATCTCTGAGGAACACACCATATCGATGCTCTACCGTAACCATCTAATCAATATTCGCTACCGTACCTCTCTGAGTTGTCTCGTGTCTCTGAGTCCCCACTGTGGATTCTGTTCCCTCAACGATCGATCGAATGCCCGATTACTCTCGGGGAAGACACTTCCTTCTCTCGAGAAGGGACCATACACGACGAGTATTCCATCGGGGCGGAGAAGGGACGAGGCTGCCTCAATCAGCACACATCAATGGCTATCACTCACCTTACTCCTTTTTTTTTTAGCGTACTATGACAATATGACTATCAATAGGCTACAAAGAAAGACTCCTCAACCATACGGAAGGTAGATTAACACCCCCTCCTCCTCCTTCCCCCAAACCTTGCTGCCTGGCAACCAACCGATTATACCTTATCGACGGAGCTCCTTTTTTTGCACTCTTCATGATACTATCTTGACCAATTTCCCCAAAAATGTAATAAATAAATAAATGAATGAATGAGCATTTCTATGTCTCTCCACTCTCATTTTACATCAAATAAGCATTATTCAAAAAAGTAAGTGATCTTTGTACCCTCTCTTTATCATGAAATATCTTGCTAATTGTATACTTGACTGGAAAGCCGAGACAATATACCATTCCTACGTTTTGCTCTAAGAATAATTACAAAATGAAATGAGTTGTTCGGCATGGCGGGCAAATTGAGTATGGATCAGTTCTTTCTATCTAATCAGTCAACTATTGGCCGAATATTCCCACCTCAAAGACTCCGTTAGTCGCCGCGAAATCCGAGATATGCAGTAGATTGACGACCAAAATGGCATCGACCGACCCTGCAACGAAAATAGATGATAGATCAACATGCACCTTTCTCTATTCAATTCAATCGATGGCTATGACTGATGAGAGATTGTATAGAAAGAAATGTCAACCCAACACCCCAAAGACGAAGTTTAAGAGAGAAACTGGCAGAAAAGCAGAGTAACTGAGACTGAGAGATCATTAATCCATTGAAATATGGAGAGGGTCACAACTGGGCAACGGGGGCATTTGCGACTATTGGGCAACCACTTTTTGGGCAACGAGCCATAAACCCTTTAAAAAATCATCCTAGAGCATTGGGGTAGGTATAAATCAATTGCTAATGATCTCCCCATCCCTATTTATTGATTGATACCAACCCCATCACTCTCTAGGATGAGTTTAAACGGGTTTATGGTTCGTTGCCCAACTTTCATTTGCCCAAAAAAATTTCCCGTTGCCCAGTTCTCACCCCCCCCCCCCCCCCGGAAATATGGAAGTGCAGATACCTGGTCGCAGATCGGAAGGGAGAGCCCATCCAGTGCAGACTGAAGTGACGTCTATGTGAAGGGGAACTCGAAGATTGGGAAACTGATATGAACAGATTAGCGATTGGAAGATGAACGGAACAACCCTATGATGGTCAACATATCCGACAATGGAATGAATTAATCGGGGATCGACTTCTGATGGCTGGAACGTCACTTGAGGGAATCTATCAGCCAATGCGGCACTCTGTTGTCCCGTTCCGGAAGCAAGCTCGAGAATCTATACGGAGTGGTTAGACGGGGATTTAGCGAGTTGCCTAGTTACCTTCATTCCATTCTGAAGATAATGAGCTAGGACATCTCCAATGGGACCTATGTTACGTTCAGCCGCTGCGTATCGAAGCATGCCAAACACTAAAGGTGCGAGTCAAACAATCAATACAGCGAGACAAGTAGAATGGCCAAACAGGATCGCTCTTCTCGCCTCTCCCCATCCCTCCCCTCTTTCATCGGCATACAAATTGGATTCAAACCATGTCATGCATTGTCAGGAACGAATGAATAAATGCAGTCATTTATCTCTGCACATAACAATAACAGTGGAGCGATTTACTCCTTGAGGTCACGGAGACGACGGATGGTGGATCTGATGGTGGCGGCAGCTGAGGTGCTGTAGGTGTAGGCACCTCCGGCGACGGTCTGCAAAGAAATATTTGAGCTTTGGGGAAAATATCCTTGGTCTAAGGTGGAAAAAATCCCGTAAGAATACTGCAGTATTCCGCTCCTAGATCAACAAGTCACTAGAAATGCCTTTTCTGTCAACGCACAAAGCCATCAACCCTAGAGATAATTCTAGAGTGAATTGCGATACCTAGACGTGAATAGCGATTTATAAAAGTGAAGACTAGGCATGATTAGACGTTCTGGGATAGATGAGATGACCAATTGAAACACCCACTTTGTGACACTTGGAGCAATTCCAGATTCCCACTGCTTTTCTCTTCATGGCCTCCTTTCCACAGAAGATGCAGGTGTATCTCTGATGCTGAGTAATCTCCATCTTCTTGACCATCTTACGGAGGGAAGCTCCGTAACGGGTTCCGTACTTTCCGACGATTCCGACCTTCTTGGTACGCTTGGCCATGTTCCCTGGAAGCAATGGAGGGATTAGAGGGGAAGGGGGGAGGGCAACTGGAGACCAGTTAGAGATATGGTCATGGTCGTTGAACCAATCGGAAGGCACAGAAATGGTAAGCGTAGATGGAGTCCAACATCTTTATTCATGCCATGCGGCCACTTACAAGGCTGGAACAATCGCATTTCTCAATGATGTGTGAAGCACAGGAAGTGATACCAGCTCAGGAATTTTTCAAACAAGAAGCCAATGAAACAAAATGAAAACAATCATAATTATTTTATGCGATCCTCTTACTGCTTCTCAATAAGGAGAGCCTCCTTAATCAGCATAAGAGTAGGGACCTCCTCTCCGTTCACATCACGGTACTCAACGATGCAAACCTGTCCTTCTCCGGATCCATCGGCCATTCTCTCTCCAACGAAGAAAGCGAGATTCTTGAATCTGTCCTTCTTGAGAAGCTCAACAACCCATCCTTGGATCTTCTTCTTGAAGGCATCGATGGACTCGGCGGGCTTGCCCTCCTTGGTCATGTGGTCGATGATCTTCTTCATGAAGGTCTTGATGTAGGACTTGAACATGCCGGTGTCCTCATAGCAGTTCATCTCCTGAAGGGAGGGAAAGTTAGTTTCAATACTTGGAAGAAAATATAACCATCTTAAAACTAATAGTGAAAAACTAAACTCACAACTAGTCGGTGGTTGAGAACGAAATCAATTCCGCGCTCAACGTGCTCGTCGGCTCCGAGATCATCTCCGTCCTCACCCTCGGCAGAGGGGTTGGATCCATCGAGAACGACGTCTCCCTCCTTGCGGACAACGTGACGTCCCTTGAACTCGAAGACGAGATCGTCGACAAGCTTCATGGGAAAAGAGTCGGAGCAGAGCTCGTCATCTGAAATGAAACATTTACACTTGTGAAACCAACATGACTTTGAGGCGTATAGTTGTAGGATTCGCATCAAAAGTGCCAATGAAGTAGTAATATCTCACACGTAACTCATCGCTTGCCAATTCGACAACTAATGGGTGACTAACATGGTCAACATCTGCGAAAAAACTCCACAGATACTGTCATGTCAAGCCCACAGAAGTCATAGCAGGCAACTCAAGGAATGTGAGTACTGCCCAAACTTAAGAAACTACAACGTACCGGTGAACACATCCTTGTAGATCAGCATGTCTACGGATTGGCCAGAAACTCAAGTCCTGAGAAAAGAGCGATTAGAGCAGCGGAGGGGGGAAAGAGAGCCAGATATGATAATGGTCATGAACCATTATAAATGAAGAAAAGCACGAAATGGTAACCGATAACAGATTTATCGTGATTAACAACAACAAACACAATGCGCCAAGAGTCCTCGGACTTAGTCGAAGAGACCGAAGCCCATGTCGTCGTCGGACTCCTCCTTGGGCTCTTCCTTCTTGGCTGCGGCGGCAGCGGGAGCAGCAGCAGCAGCTGCGGGGGCAGCGGCCACGGCGAATGCGCCGGGGTTGGCGAGGAAGGCCTTGATCTTCTCGGCCTGCTTGAAGGTGACGTCGGTGACGGCCGCGATTCCGAGCATGTTCTGGAGACCGCTGGCGATGGAGTGGGGA
The DNA here is from genome assembly GCA_036245825.1 of Pristionchus entomophagus. Classification (NCBI taxonomy): domain Eukaryota; kingdom Metazoa; phylum Nematoda; class Chromadorea; order Rhabditida; family Neodiplogasteridae; genus Pristionchus; species Pristionchus entomophagus. The sequence continues at coordinate 1,888,457 of BTSX01000006.1, forward strand.
ACGGAGGCAGTCGTGGGGTACTTGATGGCAAGAGACACGGCGGCGACGTTACGGACTCCCTGGAGGAAGCGAGAGCGGAGCTCCGAGGTGGAGAGGTCGAGGACTTGAGGGGAATAGATCGTTCCGTTGTCATAGACCTGGAGGACAACCAGGCCGTACGAGAACGGAGTGATCCCCAGCATGTTGAGGAGGGCAGCCTCGGAAGCTCCGACCTTGTCGCCAGTGGCGATGAGATGAACATCGTTCAGGATCTCGATGGTTCCTCTCGCGATCTTGGTGGGGATCTGGAGAGCCTGGAAGAACGAGGTCTTCTCGGGGCCCATGCCGGTGTTCTGGGGAGGAAGCATGACATCGCAGGGAGCGATGGCTCCAGCCTTGGCGGGGGCACCCTGGAAAGGAACTATTAATGATGCAATAAAAGTAAAAGTAATTACTACTACAAGTCAGAATATAGAAGAACACATACCCTTCTGTTCTCGAGAAGCTTGTCGCGAATCTCGGACAGGTCCTCCTTGGTGAAGACGAATCCGACGTTCTGGACGATGTAAGGGAGGAGCTTCTCAAGAGCAGGGTTCTTGCTCATCTGGGCGCGGATGGCCTTGCGGATCATGGTGTTCTTTCCCATCAGAATGACGGCATGACCTGAAATAGTTGAAATACAATGATACAAATGAAATAAAGTAAAATAAAAAAAACCCACTTCAATGATCAGAGCTGTACTAATTGCGATGAATGACGAAATAACTAACCACGCATGGCGTGACGGATCTCCTGCATCTGCTTGGATCCGACATTGTCCACGCCGACGATGAAGCACTTGGGGAACTCATCGAAAAGCTCGCCAATCTTGGTGAAGTAGTTGGCCTTCCACGTTCCCTTGTCTTCTCTAACCATCTTGGTGGAATAGAGATCGCTCGATTTGGGCGGTTTAAAGACGCTGAAAATACAATTCTTAATAGTTTGAAAAGAGAGAATCACAAGAATAGAGCGAAAACGGACAAAGTTGAAAACAGAGGTTCAATAGTGAAAACGGGCATTGTTTCAGAGGATAATGTCGTGATTAAGTGGTGAAAACCACTCTGCTAGTAACAAAACGACAAACAATGGCCAATAAAGCCTAAACGCGCAGCAATTTCGTCAAAAAGGAAAAGAAAATTTTAGGCGAAAAAGAAAAATGAGAGAAAAGCGACTCAGTGTACGGTATTCTCCCCCGATGCCTGCAAACCCGCGTATTTGAACAGTAGAGTTGGGTATGTGTGCCAGGTCAAATTTAATACTATTTTAAATAAAAGTTGCCAAATGATTGAATTTTCCACTTTATTATTTTATAAATTCAACAATGAAAACGAGCTACATTAAATACATGACAAATTACCATATGAGTGATTAATTTGGAGCTACCTTCTATACATAGCTCACTCACTAATAAATACTATACTCCACGAAATTCTAATTTATTTAGTGGGAATTCAAAGACTTATGACCTACCGTGGTACCCTTACCATATAAAATAGTATCTCTCTCCCTCTGTAGATGTATTGTACGAGCGACCCGAGTACGAGTCTAGTGACCTCCTCCCATCCACCCAATCTCTCCACCATGTCATGTCTTGGACAAGGTACTGAATCATGACTCTGAATCCGACACACGTCACTATCATTAAAGATGATATCGCTCGATCCAAATCCATTCTTCCATTGATGCTATCACTGCTGCCGATCTAAATGAGAAAGGGGCAACTCACCTCTCAACCGGATCCATTCTTTTCCATACGACCGATCCTTACGACGAGAGTTCTTCATTTATGTCCCCGTACCATCGGCTTGACCTCACCATTTTTTTCATCTTCAGTCTAATAGTGTACCAAACATTGTGTTCAATTCCCACATGTAAGTGCCTACCATAGATCATTTCTTCGTTCAAATGTGTCATTGCTCATCAGCATTGTTAGATTCCCTTCCATTGATTTCCAAAAAAAAATTCTTCTTAAGAATTGAATACATACTTGATTTCTAAAGACTGCTGCTCACATCATCTCTCTAGATTCCCACTTTTCCTCCGGAATTGTTCAAACTTCGGTCTAGATCCTCTCATAACTGTCATGGCTACTACTAAAAGCGAATGAGCCTTCTTTCAATCGCAAAGGCAATTTCACAGATCGTGCCTTTTCTCATTGCAGAGAGGGGAGGCTCGGATATCTCTGCCTCCTCCCTCTCCTTCCTTTCCCTTTATCCACTCCGCCATCCTGCTCTTGCACAATCAAAGCCATGCAACTTCTTTATTATCTTTATCGATTAAATATTGCATTATTCACCGAATCGATTGCGGAATCTATCCGCAGCTCCTAACTCTATTTCATTTTCAGCGCTCATAATCATTATGTCCTACCGTAATCGCCTTTTTTCAAATTACAGTATCATTTTCCATGTACCGTAATCCATGTCAGATGCCTCCGTCGCGGGGTGAATGGATACGGTATCTGTGTATTGTGATCTGCCTGCCAGTCTCCTTCCAGGTTGGTTCTCCCTTCTCCCAATTCCAGATCTGCCCAGTGTTCCATCCCGACTCCTCTCTTTCTTCCTCCAATGTCTCCCCCCTCTCTTTCCCTTCTCAGGGTCAATTCGTGTTCTCGTTCCCTCTCTCGGACAATCAATCCCAAACTGTAATAGGAACTGCGACAAATGTTCGATCTAGCCGAATATGAGATCGATTCTTCTCACCCGAGATACAAATCTAAGAGATCGTGCAGAGACAATGGACACTTCCTTCTACAAGCATTCCACGCGCATTTCAACCAAGCAGTTGCCAAAAAGCGAAGCAAAACGAATTCATTTCAAAGTGATGATGCAATCAATTGTCTCTCAGCTCGAAGCTCAACGAGTACACGCTGTGTCTGGGTACAAGAACTTCTACACTTCAGGAGTATCTCTTCCTTTCGGAGTTCTTGAGGATGTATGTATATCATTTCTCCCTCTATAATTCAATCTAACATCCTCCATCCCCTCTCTTCCCTTCAGGACCTCGACCCATCCCATCTCTCTCATGCTTACGGTGTTCGATCTACCGTAATCGATGGAGACGATGATAGCGCAGTACCCAACTCCTACCCAATCAGTCGACAGGTAACAAACACAACTGAACAATCGTCAAAGACCAACGCTCAAAACCTCAGAATAATCTTGACGAGGACCTAATTCGTGCTGAGGAAAGGCGGAAAATTCTCGAGGAAAGGGAAATAAGCAGAAGGGAAGAAGAAGAGAAGAGGTTATCTATGATATCTTGCCTGTTATCATTCCACTTTCATGTTCTTTACCATTCTGCCAACTAGCTTCTACAGCCATCGTGCTCCACCACCAATCGATAATCTACATTCACATCTATCAAAAAACGAGTGATAATCTCTCTCTCTGTCTCTCAGGTTGGAGGCGGAGCGAATCGCTCGGCAAATTGAGGAGGAGGAATTGCATAAGAGAGAGGAAGCGGATAAAAGGTACGGGAGATACACCCGAGAGAGGGAGAGAGAGAGAGAGAGAGATAGCGCCTCCTATTGATAGGTGCCAATCAAATAGGGAGACTATTAACTAGGAATTCCTCTTATCACCAAAGAGAGAAAAAAACATAGTTTGCCAATCGTCAAAAGATAACTTTCAGAAAAGCAGAGGAAGAAGAGAAAAGACTTGCTCTGGAAGAAACAATTAGAAGGACTCGACTAGAGAACGAGAGAAGGATAGAAGAGAAGAGACGGCTGAAGGAGGAAGAAAGGTACTCGAGATAAATTATATCTTTCCTTTCAGATTGACAAGACAAAGAGATCAACTAAAATGCGAATGGATGTAGGATTGTATCGCATTATTCATCACTTAGACCGATTGAAAACCGAAACCGAGACGAATTGATCATATAATTACAATGTCAGATTGAGAGAAGAGGAACGAATTCGGGATGAGGAGAGAAGAAAGTTTGAAGAAGAAAGAAGGAAAAGAGAAGAGGAGAAGAACCGAAGATTGAAAGAGGAAAGAGAGAAAACCGAGAGGAGAATTAGGGAAGAAGAGAGGAGGAAAGTAGAAGACGAAAGAATCAGAAGAGAAGAGGTACAATCATCTCCGAGATAGGTAGATCACACTAGAATATTCAGCAAAAACGACTGGAGGAGGAACGACGAATCAGAGAGGAAGAGAGAAGGAAAGAGGAAGAGAGAATTCGGAAGGAGGAAGAAGAGAGAATCAGACAGGAGGAGGTATATCGTTCCCTTGAGTAGACTACAGACTGTACATTCTCAAGAATCTCAATGTTTCATATGATCCATCATACGTCTTGAGAGAGAAATAGTGCTGACAAATAAGAACTCGAGTATCCTCATTTCACGTGCTCTCTCGTATCCCTAATCAGCGAGAGATCATGCGAATGGAGGAGAGTCGAGTTGCGACTTGCCATCACAAACTCCCGTCCCTCTTCCGATATAAGATCCATAGAGAGAACTATGAGAGAGTGGTATAGCTCTGTCCCATTGCCAGGAGGAGAGACTTGAGAAGGAAAGACTGAACAAGATCAGAGAAGAGGAAGAAGCAAGAAAAAGAAGGGAGTTGGAAGAGAGAATCCGATCGGATGAAAGGAAGAAACTGTTGGAAGAACAGAGGAAGAGGGAGGAAGAAGTGAGCGATTACTCAAAACTGAAGTAAAATGCGAACGCATGTAGCATAGTATCATCTCATCCATCACTTATATATAATTATTCTTTCAATCGATATATCGATTGAAAGAAGAATTGGAGACAGACTCGCTGTAATCATTCCTACTCATTATCAGGCACAGAGAATTGAAGAGGAGCGACGTGCTAAGATACGCATTGAGGAAGAGAAGAACAGGTAAGATACTAAATAAATAAGTTATGCACCACGTAGAACTCGATATATCCAGACTCGATCTCGAGAGGAAAAGGGAAGAAATGAGGAGGAAGGAAATGGAGATTCAAGAAATGGCCGAGAAACAGAGGAGAGAGGCAGTCGAGGTTACGCATAGCCATCTATTTATACTAAACATAAATCGAAGAATGATACCTATGCTCAAATATTCCTTCTAGAAGAAGGTTCGAGAACTGAAGGAGAGAAAGGCAGCAGAAGAGAGAAAAGCCGCTGAGGAGAAGAAGAGGGAGGAGGAGAGACACACAAAGGTATCCATACATAAAATGGACAATTTTCTTTGATCGGTAGATAGATGATTTATTCCAGGAGGAAGAAGTGCGAGAGGCAAGAGAAGAGAAGAAACGAAGGAAGGAAATAGAGGTTACTACAAATAAATTAACTGAAAGCAAGATCAATTCAGGAACGAATTCGTCGTGAGGAACGAGAAAAGTTCGAAAGGGAAGAGAGGGAGAGACAGAAAGTGAAGGTACGGTGACTTCCTCAACTGATGGAGATCAAAGATCACAGGCGGAAGTTCGGAAACGACACGAAGAAGCAGAGAAACGAAGAGAGGAGGAAATAAGGTAGATCAAAAGATACCAATGAAAAGGTGAATGATAATTTTCAGAGCGGAGGTTAGAAGGGAAATGGAGGCTAAGATGAGGAAGGAGTACGGTCCCCCTGCCAGAAGGAACGTCAAAGTCTCCAAGGTACCGTCAGACTCGAATTGAGAAAATAAGTCATGTTATTTATCAGGTGCTGGACAGCTATGGAGATCGAGAGAGGAAGGCAATGGCGAGATTGGAGAAACTGAGAAGACCATTCAAGGTGCGAACTGGAGATGGAACTCTCCTCACTTCGCGTGCTCTCTCGTCGATTAGAGAGACGAGAGAGCACTCGAATTAAGGAGAGGCCGGCCTCGATTCCACAGCGCTAATTAAGATGGATCTATGTCAAAAGAGTAACTGTCAATGAATGAATGAAAACGTAAAGAAGAAGAAGGATAACCGATATGAATGGATTGTTCAGAACCGATCTGACGAACTCAAAGTGCTCAAGATTCTGCCCGGAGGCGATTTTAGCGCGAGCGGAGAGGACAAGAGAGAGGATTTGAGGCAATCCCTTGCTTCTCTCTTCCACTCTCACACCAATTCATTCAGATCTCTACCTGATATAACTGAGGAGTTCACTCTTTCTCCCATCGAGAAGAGAAACAATCAGAAAGCAGTCGAGGAACTAGAGACGTTGCTACTAGAGAAGGTGAGATATTGAAGAGGGAGAATATAGCAACGAATCAATTCAGACTGAGGAACCATTCGTGGCCGCTAGAGGCATCAGAACGGCTAATTCCCATGTGATCAAGGTAGATCATGAATCTCGGTAAATATAGAACAACTTAATCCAGACTGCGAATGAGGACAAGATCTCGGCGCGAGTTCCTACTGCTTCTATTAAGAGTGAGACAGAGGACGCAGAGACCTTCCTAGGAGGATGGGACGAGGGATCTAACGAGAATGGCCATTATCTAAAACCCAAAGGTGTGATGAAAGCCAAAGAGATAGGGAGATACCAGTGAGATTCAGGTCTCAACGTTCGTCGAATCACGAAAGAACCAGCTCATACTATTGCACCTCTCGACATCATCCCGTCCTTCCCCATCAAGGTAAGATGATTGAACCAAAACAGATCAATCAACATCACAACCACCAGGGAGAACACTCGTCAAAGATTGTTGAGATCATCGAGCCTACCACGAAAGATCCTCCGTTGAATAAGGTTTCCATTCTGGCCCCAATCGACCTCAAACCTGCACGGTAAAGATTCCCATTAGAGGTTCAAAACAATGCAATTGCTATACAGACTCGATATTATCGTTACTCCACCACAAACCACTACTCCCTCAACGACGACGGTAGCTGCGCTAACGAGGAAACCGACAGGCACGAGGGAAACAGCATTTACTCGCGCTGAAGGGAATTTTCCAGAGCCCGGCGAGCGAACGGTTGATTCACTATCTGATGATGAGTATGACAAGTTCGTTAGGGACTACTACTCCAACTATTATAAGGTGAACAACTTCATGTTACTCGCCATATCAACTTCAAATTCATGCTTTTTTATTTCATTTCCAAATTTATGATATTATATGCAGGAATACTATACTAAGCTGGGAATGCCGAACAACGATTCGGCTGCCCTCTCCGACTACTACAAACAGTACTACGAGACATATTACACTGCTGCCACGCCCACTCCCTTCGGAGCTCCGCCCCCTCCGACAACTCAGGCCCCGCCCCCTACCCAGTCAGCTACAACAGCTTCCAACGTCGACTCGGGTTTCTTGCTGATCGGCGGCGGAGACGGCACGCAAGAGGTCTTGTACGGAAAGACGGTCGCGCAACCTCTGGGATACGGTAGTCAACAATCTGCGGTGCAACCGCCACAGGAGTCTGCTGCTGTCGCAGGACTCGGAGTAAGACTTCGGAATTAATACTTTGAACGAAAACCAACAATATATATGATGTGTATCTTGGAGATCTTCAGTGCTCCTTATACAAACACATTGCCTATCGTATCCAACCACACTGCTCTCTATTATCAGGGAATCTCGGATCCTCGGCGACCGGGACAACCAGTGACTCAAGAGCAGGCTCAAGCCACATGCAACCAGGTATACTCTAGTCTAGAGGTGTCGGATTAAATATTTGCCATCTCCATTCGGTGCGATATGCCCCGAGTCTGACCGACGAGAGGTCAGAATGGAGAGATGTGGTTGGATCGAAGAAAGAGGATTCATTCATTCATTGCAGATATCTCGGGCGATGAAGAGTTACGGTATCCACGACATCATCGGATTCGCCAAGAACAATTGCAACCTCATTCAGGGATTCTATCGAGGGGTACGGTATCTCCTCCGATCGACCTACAGTATTCACACTTTCAGGTATCCTGCACCCAGATACAGCAGATCGTAGCGTGGTGTCAGTCGTCCAATTTACTGTAGACGGAATACGGTAGATGGAGAATCAATCAATACGATATTCCATCGTGCGGGTCTTTCAATTCCGTCTATCATAGAACAAGTGCAGTGTAGATCTTGAAATCCATCCAAACCCTCAGATTCATTTCTGTACATTTCTCGTGTTTTCTTCAATCCGAGTTACCGGCTTCTAATAAATGTGTCATTCGCTCTCCATTATCAGAATCATTTATGATAATCGAATAACACATACAAGAGTGGGAATTATGCTCCGTCGAGAATACAAACGACGGAAAGATCAAAGATCAAATCCTGTATAGGAATTCAGATTCATGGAGTGTGTGGGTCTCGAGAGGGTGGGAAAAACGGCTGCCTAGGGTATACGGTAACAAGTAACCGGGCGGATGATTTCTAGCATCCACAAATCAATAAATCCGACTTTTAGTCGATTACGGTATCTATCGTCTCCGGAGCCAACAAAACATTGAGAGAACAACCTAGAGTTGGGGAATGGGGGGAGGGGGGCAGAGAGAAAGATCTACGAAGTAACAAACAACCCTCACAGGCGACACAAGGCCTGGACAACCCGCTAGTCTAGTACAGGCAAGCACCAGAGTGACTGACTGCCTCCTCCTCCTCCATACCGTACCCTGGATGGGATACTGTATCAGAGGGAGAAGGAGGAATACGGTAGTCGTGGCGGCGGGTCTCTTCCACTAGCACTAGCGCACACATGCACAGACAACGGTGGAATTTGTGTTTTGGCGTGAGAAAGTCTTAAAAGGGGCGGAGCTTGATTGGAATCGGAATGAAACGGAGGGCTCGTTGGGTGAGGAATACAGTAGGCAAGCCGGCAATACGGGGGGAATCGTTGTAAATGGATCAGAGCGATTGGGGGAACTAGCGAGATGAGAGGCTACTAATTGAGAATCGATGAAGATTGTGGATAGACTAGATGAGAGGGATGAAGCTATCTGACAAACTATGAACAAAGCTGTACAATCGAGATGAATCTATCGGAGGATGGACTAGACAATCAGAGCACCGACTGTGATGAGGTGAAAGCATCTGACCAAGGGGGATTGGGGGGGGGGGGCGGGGCTTCGGAATGGGAAGTGGGCGGAGTTAGGCATGCATACCAGCCATTCAGCAGCTTTGTGGGCGGAGTCTGCAGCAGCTGCAGCAACTCAATTCTCGGCAGCGAAGCGGGAACACAGCTTATTATGAATGGAATGTTAGCCGAGCGGTGGAGACGATAGCCAAGGTGTTCATTATGCGATTGAAGCCAGATAACATGTATCCATTTATGCGCATCAAACCAGCGGGTGAAAAAAAGTGGAGAGAAAAGAGAGAGAAGACGATTATCGATCGATGCAAAGTGAACGTAATCGATCGATCCCAGCGAGTTTAGCGTAACACAGGCACGATCGGGGGTGGTTTAGCAATTAGGAATAAGGCAGATGGAGAGGGGAGGGGAATCAATAAGCGAGGACTCAAGCTGAAGGAGCAACTTAGAAAGTGGCAATAGATCGATAAATGAGGGGGGAGGGGGAAGATAAGCGAGTGGTGTGGGTGAGAGTGAATGGAAGAGTGAAGCATAATTGACATTTAAAGAGACATCACCGAACTAATCGAGAGAATCGGCTAAGAGAAATCATTACTAGGAAACATCTAATCGAGTATTGTATCGTATAAAGTATAGAGTAACTCATAGTATCAAACACTTTGGCTATGGAAGGAAGGGGAGGGGGGATACCTATGGAAAGGGGCATCCGATTTGGAATGGTTCAAACTGTTACAGTCAAGAGAAAGATCGAGACAACGTTTTGTTCTTACTGCTACGAAAATGACCCGTTTGGATTGACGGAATATCTGAAGGGTCTGAAGGGACACGGGGAAAAGAGGGGAAGAAACATGGGCGGAGTCAGTCAGCCGCAGAAGGGGGCGGGGCCAACGAGTGGGCGGAGCTTCAGCTTGCAGTCATTAGTAACGAGGCGGCAATTGTGCTCCACTGACTGAAAGAAAGACGAATGAAGCGGGGTAAAGCTGGTTTGGATGTTCTTTTGGCTGATGAGTGAGGGGAAATGCGAAAGAGTGGGAGGAACGAGGGCTGACTAGAGATCAAAGATCACTTCTGAGATCGAAAATCCGTCGGTTAGGCGCTAGCCGATACTATACAGAGATTCAGCCAGGAAAGTAGAGGTGGGAAAAGCTTGATACTGACTAGACACCGGATGCGGGGTGTGGGAGCACACTCGGGAAGGAGCGAGATAGAGATGGTGTGCGGTGTGTACTAATCTGCGTGCGCCGCGTGCACCACACCGAGAGTGACTATTCCCAATACACAGAACGCCTACACAATATTCGCCTATTGCTGGTAGGCGACGGAGCAGTCGACGAAGAGATGGGGTTGTTGAGGGGGGAAGGAGGGATGGTGGGCATGAGGATTGTGTGGGGGCACACCACCGAAGGATACGGTAGGCGACAGATGGGACAGGGGATGGTGATGGGGAGGCGTGAACTCACACGAGACGGCGGGCACGTATCCCTGCAGTCCGCCGGCTGCGAGCAGATGGTACGGGTAGGCGGAGGCTGCAGCTGCTGCGGCTGCTGCAGATCCGGCCGGATTGGAACCGCCCGGGAAGACCAGACCACCGTTCTTGTCCACCGTCGGACGCTTGGGCACGGACTGCAATGGGCGAGGCATTAGCGACACTCTGGACTGGACCTTCTTTTGGACTGGATCTGTGATCTAGAAATGATCAGACTAGGCAACATTGAGTGATTAGTTGATTGACACTCTATATGGAGACAGCAAGAGGGTTCATCACAGCGCGATAGTTGTCGCTATCAAAAGGCATGCTCGTGTTGAAGACATAAAGTTAGCCAGTCAGATCACGCCAAACCTTCTTAACATTACAACGCCTTTGTTCTGAATCCCTACAGTAACCACGCGGGTTTTAAGGATACCGTAACCCAATGGATTTTTTGTTCGTTCCACGGGTTAATAGTGTGCAGATCGGGGTTGCAGAGTGTGCGTGTGCAGTTCACAAATTGCCTGTGCGGCGTTCAAGACGAAACCATATCGAATCCATAGGGGGTATATACCAAGCCATTTCCGAATGTTCACCACACACTTCACAACACCGATCTGCAGCGAACGCGTAATAGGCTAATAATAGGCGGGAAACGGGGGCGGGGCCTCTAGGCTCCGCCCACACCTCGAGCACAGAGCGAGAAAGATTCTGCACCATCAGCGAAAATAGAAGATAGGGTATTAGAACCGAAAGGAGGGGAGGGGCGGGGCTTAGCCGATCGTTGATCTACCTCATGCACCTCGCGTGGGTTACTGTAACGAAAGAGTGAGGCTGCGCCAGCTGCGTGTGTTTCACTAGTACGACCACATATTTGCTGCTGCTTGCATTGCTTATCGATCGAAAGAATAAGAGAGGCGAAAGGGGGCGTGGCTTAGCATAGTTGACCAATCTCGATAAATGGGGATTCTTTATAGCAGCGAGCATCGAACAACTAAGCAGGAAGGAATGGAATGGCCGCGTGAGATAACCAATCTATAAGCATCCTACCGATCATCTGGAGAAGGCGAGAGTGGGGAGGGCGGTGTGCATGGCTCTAAATAATCACGAAAGAACTCTCGACACGATTACGCTGCCTCATTACCGTAAGCCATGCACACCACCTACCGTACTCTCGCCCCGTGTCCGGGATCGATTTCAGAGAGGGCTAAACGATGAGTCACCGACCGCTTGCGCTGCAGCGTACGCGACAGCTGCAGCATAGGGGGCGGAGTCGGAGACGGAGGAGTCATCCTCGAGGGAGCTGGCCGGCCGCTTCCGGGGATTCGATGCTGCGGCCGCTGCAGCAGCGGCAGCTGCAGCCGAGCCGGAGGAACTGCCGGCAGCAGCCGCAGCTAGTGCCAGCTGCTGCTGCTGCTGCAGCACCGCCAGCTGGAAGGCGGACATCTGCTGCTGCTGCATGGCTGCAGCCACGGCTTGCTGCTGCTGCTGCTGAGCCTGCTGCTGGTGAGAGAGCAGCGCTGCGACCTGCTGGAAACGAGAGAGAAAGAGTTGGAGAGACAAGCCATGCATCGGAGAGGAAGGAGAGACGAAAGAGACGAAAGGGGGGAGAGGGAGGGGGGATTGAAGAGACAGACCTCGGTTAGGGTCAGTCAATCACTGGATATACTCACACTCTCATTCAAGAAACAGTCACTCCGGGATGCGATATTAGGCACTCTCTCCATTGGAAGAAGACACGAGGACACGGTAGGAACAGAGAGGACTCTCGCAACCAAAATATATATAGGCAATCGATAATCGGGTCTCGATAAGCATTGAGGGGGGATACTGTAGGCGCTACCGTAGTGGGGCGGGGTGTGTGGTGGGGCTGTGCGTCACCATGAGATTAAACACGATATCGATCGATCGAGGAGGGTACACAGTAGGCTCGGCCGGGAATGGGGGTCGTTCAAGCGGGGAGGAAGGGGGGGGGGGGGAAGTGTCCTACCATTAGTACCTGCTGGTAGGGATCGGAGACGGAGGCAGCACTCATCATGCCAGCCGGGTAGAGGAGCGTGTTGTAGTAGTGATAGGGCAGCCCCCCGCCGGCCCCTGCAGCTCCGCCCATCGACAGACCGGCAGACAGGGCTGCAGCATGCTGGGCCGCTTGCTGCTGCTGCTGCTGCAAGGACGACATTTAGTGAATTGATGCGACCAGGCTAATCCCCCATTGGTTCGCTGCTGCAATACATGAGGAATCAGACAGAAATCGTTTTCTTCTTCATCACTATCCACATCACCTACATTTCGACAAATTCTTGCAAACCGAATTATATTCACGGGAAACAAAAAGGATCAAACTAATCAGCTTTCCATTGAATATTCCATTATACACGAAGCAAAAGAACATTCTATCCCTTCATCCCGAAACTAAATTCGAATATCCCATCATTCCCTAAACATTCACCATCCTGCAGGCTAGGTGAGGACAGGATCAATCGGTATCTCAATAAACGAAGACGAATACGACGTACCATGATGGCCAGATGGTTCACGGGCAGTGCCTGTGCCGACGCAGTCATTTGCGAGCAAAGCAGGTTCTGCACGGATTATCGATTATTTACGGTACCTTGCCTACCGTATCCCTCCCGCTCATCAAACATCTTTCACCGTGCCTACCTGATCTGCAGACCGTGTCCATCATGAGCATAACACTACCGTACCTTCAGACTGCTTCTCACCACTTCTCCATCGTATTAATCTACCGTACCCCTCCCTCCTCTTGTACCGTACCTTGAGTGCGAGGTTGTTCCTTCCGTTGATGAGTAGCTGGTCCTTGATGTGCTGGGGCGGGTGCAGGTACTTGCACTTCGGATTCTCGCGCGTGCATCGACCCTGAAAGGCAGTGATCTTTGATCTTTGATCTCTACACTAATCACATTCCCCTCCCTTCATCTCTAATAGTCCCTTGAACAACAATAACAAAAGGGATGACTTCAGTGCAAAATGCATGACTTTTGTTTATTATCATTCCAATAATCATCATTAATTTTCACTCCAATTTTTTATTCATCAGTTAGTTAGACAATAATTATGGCTTCCCCCATATCTCCATTCTGTCTCCCTATCTCTACTCATCTCCATCTCCATTTCCCTCCTGACAGATGGAGAGACGGGAGGAGGAGGAGGAGTCATCTCCCTCCATCCACTCCTCAGGAGTCTGATGGCCTCATCAAGCCACTAGATCACTCCAAAGATAAGTCCAATCCCTCAAGGGTCCCTCCTTCTCCCGCATCATCAGTCATGTCAAAACAACAACATCGCCAATCATCGTATTTCAGCTGTTCCAAAACACGTTCAATTACTCTCTGCAAATATACTGAGATGGCTCCTCTCCTCTCACGAACCACGCCCTTCCCATCACATCCCGCACTGCCAATCAACCATACCTCCCCCCCCCCCTCTCCCTCTCTCGCATAACTAGAGGTACAACCTTCGAGAATGAGTTTGTAAAAAAAACATAGCAAGTACACTTATTACTTCAACGTAGATGCGTACCAGCGATTTATTATCGAACTATAAATAGAAGAAACGTCATCTCTTCATTCGATTCACTTTCTCATTGGTCAGAGTGATTGTGTTGATTGAAGACACGGAATCTCCCAGCTTCCGTCCATACTCATAACCCCCATTCAGTCTGGTCACTCCAATCAGATTAGTAATAGAGTGAGAGAGAGAGAGAGGATGGAAGGGAATGAGCCAACTAGTCTTCCCCTAGGCCCCTTCAGAATACCCCTCCCTCTTCCATTCCACAATGGTGACTTAATTGTGTCAGTGTCTTTCCGAGACGGGGAGAGTCCCCTGGGGGGAGAGGGAGAAGAGGGGGGGGGGGAGAGGGGGGATGAGACATGTACTCATAGATGGAAGACACGATCGATGTCCCCTTCCTTCCTCCTCCTCTTTCTTTCCCTTTAACGACCCCAGAAAGGATGAAGAGGCAGTGGAAGAAGGAGAAGAAGAACATTACGGACATCAGACAGAACCACCAATATCACCGTAATCGCAGATGGAAAGGGGACGGCGAATAAACGATACAATATGTTCAACCATGTCGTATAATGATTTGAAGATATACCTATACGAATATTGCCAGATCCTAAAAATAGTTGTACAGCGGCATTCTCGAACACACATATCTCATCTATGGTCACCGTAATCCCCGTCAAAGTGCACTCTAATATCTGGAATGATTCATCTCTTCCTTCCTTCTCCCCAGCATCGCTCAGTCACCCCTCCTTCCCTTCCTTTCCCTTCCCTACCATCCGTCAACACAATCCCTTCCACTATCCTGCTACCAGGGGCAACACATTGTACATCGCCCCCTGTCTCCCTCCGATTCCAAGCGGCGATCAAATCGCGCAATCGTCTAGAGAAGACGAGGGAAATAGTGTATGCATTTGGGATGAATAGTCTGTCTCCCCCCCCCCTCCCCTCTCCCTTCTCCCATCATTCCGCACTCTCCGGTCAAGCCTCCTCTCACTACTGTCCCTTTAAGCAGCTGTGATGGCACAAAAGGGAAGGAAATGCATGGCAATGAGCGGCGAGTGATAGACCAAGCACGGCAGTAACACGATATGCCCCTTCCTTCCCTCGCCCTCCAGCTATCCAACCCTATCACTCTATGCAAACCAACAACCGAGATCCCTCTTGATACCGTATCGCTAACTGATTACCGTACACTCAATTATCATCTGAATACCGTACCCCATCCTCAAGCACCATCGTGCTACCGAACCACCCGTCAATCGGCAACTGACTCTACCGTACCTTGATGCTATCGTAGCAGGCGGTGACTCTTCCCTGCTGGACGTCCACATGGGGCGGGGGATGGGCGAACTTGCACTCCACATCCGACCGCGCGCATTGACCACGCTGGAACTCCCGGCACACTTCCACCTGCAATTACATTAATTAATTAATTTTATTCCGTTCAGGGGAAACCGTGAGATAGATTAGCATGAAATGAATGATTGCGTCACCACTATGAAATTTCCTCAATCACTAACAAAATTCTGCTGACCTCACAGCTCAACAAAAGGAGAGATAATAAGCAAGTGAATGATAGTATCACTTGGCGATCAGATACCCCATATTCCACAATATTCTCATTAGTATATCCTTTTCCTTATTCGAAGATTACGCATTGCTACCTCTCAACACTTATATGTTGCAGACGAAAAAACGATAGAGAAATGCTTCACATCATCAATTGCATAATCTTAGCCCCAAGCGGTAAAATGATGACGGAAATCAATCTAGAAAGAAGGCGTACCTGCAGCCACCGCGAGTCCTTCACATTGAGCAGCTGGGCTGCAATGTTGGTGGAGGCGGGACTGGTCGAGGCTGCGGCTGCGACCACCGACCCCGAACCTGCAGCAGCATTACATCATCCTCATACAACCCCTCGGCCTACACTGCTCTCGATACTCGTCTATAATCCACTACGAGAGGTGCAACACACATCATGGATGTTTCCCTGCTCTCACTCCCTCCTACACGGTTCAATCTACCATAAGGACACTTTTCGTCCAAAATCGGTAAGATATACATTCTGAATCCCGGTCCCGGCCCCAGGTACCAATCCTCCAACCGGATCCGTCCTCACCATTTTGTACGGTGGCAGAAGCAGCGTTGCTATTCTCGTCGAACATTCTCTGCTGTTTCTTCTTCTTCTCTCTTCACACTTCCTCTCTGAGATCACTCGACCCGCCTGGAAATGAATCGATAATCAATCAGATGATACAGAAACCTCACGCGGAAAAGAATCGGTTCAAGAAAGACAAAACTGATACAAATAAAGGAGATAGAGGGAAGGAGAAGGAAGAAGAAGAATGGAATCGAAGGCCAAGCACACACACACATTGATATAGAAATGTACAGATTGCGAGATGAGGGAGTGTTCAGATCGAGGAGAGGCGGTAGACAGCCAGACAGCGACAAGATATTATGAGTAATCGAGAGGGCGACTCTCTCCGTTTCCCATGTTCTCTCGTCCTCTCTGTGCTCTGAGATAGGGTGATCAGAAGGAGAGGAGTGAGGGTGTGCGACTTGGTTCCTCAGGGGGTGACCTTGGGAGGGGGAGGAGGGGGGCATGGAACGAGCCAAGTGTGGTGTAATCAAAAGCCTCTGCTGCTTGCTTGCTGCTGCCGATCGGCGATGCTTCCCCCCGATCGTAGGGGGTAGGACGGGTTTGGTGGAAGAGAGAGGGGGGAGGGGGGGGGGAAGGGGAGGGGGATCACAGCGGGAGGTGAGATATGCCTAGCATAGTACAGCAGCAGCATGGGAAAACGAACACTACTTGGTTTGGTCGGAGAGCGTGAAGGAGGAGGAGAAGAAGAGAAAGGGAAGGGTGGTAGGAGTGTGTGGCAAGGGAAAAAGTGGCGCAACAAGGTCAGTGGGAAGGAACCGGTACTCCTCGGGCTTAAGTCTTTCTCAATAGGGGGGGGGGGGAGGGGGAGGACTGATCTACCGGAACGGCCCCTCTAACTTCTCATCCCTTGTACATCCACTTGGATGTAATCTGTGCACATCTCTCTTCATCATCGGCAGTTCTCAATTCTCTCCTACTCAAGGTTCCTTACATCTCATTCTCCTCCCTCCCCTTCTCTTTATTTTCTCTCCCACTGATGCCAAAGTGCGATTAGCGCACTCGTTCGTCCTCTCTTAACAAAAAAGATGAATGGGCGACGTTTGGGAAAACGCAGAACGCCTGCCCGCACCCCAATCCCCCCGAGAGCCGCACCATGACTGATGAGTGCGGCTGGCACTCCTCAGTTCGTGCACTCTCTCGTCTGCTCTCACCCGCGAGATAGCGTGCGGAACGAAGAGAGCAAGCGATCACAGAGGCTGCAGGTACAGAAAGAGAGGGAGAAGCCGGGAGAGGAAGTGTCGCCATTGGCCAGAATAGGGGAAGAAGAAGGGGAGGAGGAGGGGGAGAAATGAGACAACCTCAGTTAGAGAGTGAGAGAGACTAGATGAGGTCCCCCTTCTACGGTAGTTGAGTGGAGAGAGAGGAAGAGGAAGGAAGAGAGGGGGAAACAAGGGCATCGCGCTTCTCCCAGATTACGGTACGGCGAATCTGAACTGGCTACCGTAACCCCGCACACAAATCAAGATTGTCGTCATGGGCCCAGATTGAGAAACGGGGAGGAGCGGAGAAGGAAAGATGACCCATCTCACGAAGGAGTAATTTGTCAGTGAGGCCCCCTTCCCTTCGTCGACTGACTCTAAAGTGATTGTGTGGTAGAGGAAGAAGAGTGTGGGAAGGAGAAATGAGGGAGGAAGAAGAAGAAGAATGGAAATGGAATAGTGAGAGGGGAGGGGGGAGACACGAAATGAGGAATCGTGTAGCCCCTCGACAACATCAGTCATCAACAGGGAGATGACAGAGGAACTGCTCTCCTCGATTCACACACTCTCTCGCCTTCTCTGACCACTCTGTCTCTCCTCAATTCACACACTCTCTTGCTAAGAAAGGATGAAACTTCGGGATTGTGCCAGCCGATCAACTCTGTATTGCGCCAAAAACAGTCGATTAGAGGGGGTGAGAGGGATGGGAGGGAGGGGAGAGGGTGGGGGAGGGGAAACGATTCAAGGCCCATTCCTGTTTGAGGCTGAAAGTAACAACAAGAGCCACCCTCTACGCCAATCAATCGCATGGTATTGGACAAGAGACAACCGTATCTCTTCCGGCTACCGTAATCTTCCAGTCGGGACTCACTATCATTGCGTGATCTACTCTCGTTTGTCCGTCTTCTTCTTATTTAAAGGGCGCTCGTTTCGGCGAGATGAGAGGAACACTGGCAGGAAGTGTGGCATGTTGGGATGAGGACTCATCCCCCTCCCCCCCTCCCTCGATCAATCTATTGTCTCGGCCTTCCGGACGACACTTCCTAACCATCTAATGAGTCATCCAGAGACAGCGGCATATTTCGAAATGACAAGTCCAATTGGAATGATCGATGAGAAAAGAAGAAGAAGATGAATAAGAAGGATTGGAAGGAGAGAAGGAACCACTCCGTCTTCCTAGATATATCCATGCATTTTGAATGGAGGGAAGGAGAGGAGGAATGAGACAGTGTCTTGATCAAGAGAAAGGAGGCAGAAGGAGGATGAGAGCGGATGGAAGAAAAAGAGTCACACTCCAATTCCGGAGGCTCTCTTTCAGTGTCCTCTGAGAGGACGAAACGATGCCAGAATAGTCTCATTCGGATGGGGAAGAAAAGTGAAAGGAAGGAGGGAGGGGAGGGGAGGAGGGGGAGCGAGGGAGACACACTACGGTCCTCCAGTAATGAGTACGGCAGTTCATCATCACATTCCATCTTTCTCTCTCTCCCCCTCCCCCTCCCCCTCTCTCTCTTCTCCTCCTCCTTTCTTTTCCTCATTATCACACACCCATCATCGCTCTTCCAATGGATTGAGATGAGGTGCGCGCACGCTCTCAGGAGAAGGAGAAGGGGTTATGAAGGATGATGAGAAGGTAGATCATCCCAATCATATCCATCAATCGATATTCCCTCTCCCCTTTTCGTCACCACCACCCAATATACAGGAATGACTCAGACCGGGGCACAGACGCAGAGGAGGGGAAAGACAACATTCAAATTGCGTTGCGCACTGACTGTAGCAATGCATCACCATCTTATGATATCTTGGCGGAGATCTGGTATCTCTGCCACTCTCGCCCCCCTCCCCTCTCCCTCCCAAATCAGCCAGTTTCCATCATCTGCATGCTTTTTGCACAGAGGTACTTCACGATTATGGGAAATAGTTAGGGTGCGATTGGCTACCGTAGCCCCTTGAATACCGTAGTACTATTGAATCTGAGAACTGATCTACTATTCATAGAGTGGATGAGGGATAGAGAGATGGAGAGACACACAAAGGGGCATCAGTTACTGATCTACCATCTGTTTCATTAGACTCCTCTCCCTCTTTGCCCTCTTTGCTATGCATACTGGTAGATTGTACAAAGGGAGGGGGATGGGGGGAGAGGGGTCCTTGATTCCTCCGGGGAGTGGGAGGAGAAAGAAAGAGAGAGAGAGGGGAGGAGGGTATGAAACATCCATCTGTCGCCCTCATCAATTCGCTCGAAACGACGAGGTGATAAAGAGAGCAGCGAGGGGTTGATGACACTGCGAGGCTGCCCCGGCTGTGTAGCTGTCCCACGGATCGATAATTCTATCTATTGATGGAATGGAGGGGCAAGGGGCGGTAGTGGTGAAGATGGAACCTTAGTCACAAAAGACAACAAAGGAGCGACGCGATTCAAGCAGAGACAGAAGGGAGAGAGTTTCAGAATGAGAGGGAGGGGGAGAGGAGGAGGGGGGAGGGGAGAGATAAGACTCAGTTGACGATGGATCGAATCTTGATTCCAGAGGATAGAAGAAAGGAGGGAAGGGGGGGGGGGAGGAGAGAGACCAAGTATAAATCACACCATTTCACTGCAGAGGGGAGCACTCTCGAGAAAGAGAAAAGGAGGGGAGGGGAGGAGGGGGAGGGGGGGGAGGGAGAGGGAAAGAGCAACAGCAAAGTATCTGGGTCTCATCCATGGACCACAGTGAGAACGGATAGAACAGATAGAGAGAGAGAAGGGATCAGTGGATTGAAACAGAACAGTGAATGGACAAGTAAAGGGACGGAGGGGGATTGAAGGGAGGAGACGAGTCAGCGGGAAGAAGGGAAGGGGGGAGGGGGGGGGGGGAGAAAGTCAGACCGTCTCTCCCTCCCTTTTCCTTCCTTCTCATGTGATGATGGCATAGAGAGAGAGAAAGAGAAGGGAGAGGGCGCGCCATTTCGAATCAATCGAATTGTGATTCCAACTGGAGAAGAGAGAAGAAGGAGGAGGAGGAGGAGGGAGAAGGAGATGGGGGTGAAACACCTCCAATGATAAATACCGGAAGAGAAGGTGATGCGAGATTGGAGCATACAAGCATCCATCGATGCTTCCGCTAGATACAGTAACCGTTCGATGCTAAACACCGTAAGTATGGATGTCGCTGTATTCCAAATGGAAGGAGGCAGAGGGAAGAAGAGAAAGTGAACCGCCTTCTGGCCCCTCTTCCAACTCCGAGGGAGAATGGAGAAGGGGAGGAGAGATAGAGAGATAGGGGAGGGGGGGGAGGATGGGTCCAAGACCCATGCCCCCACCACCAAAAAACATGTCATGATAAGAGCGGAGAGCATCTGTCATCGATATGCCGACCCTCCACTTTACTATACAATTCACACCGCACGATCGAATCGTAATAGTAATCGCTCCCCCCATTGTGAGAGAGTAGCCAGAGGGATTGAGAGGAGGGGGAGGGGGAGGGGATCACGGAGGAGGTAACCAGTTTCATTCCTCCCTTCTCCTCCAGGGAAGGCCATGGCACACGAACAGGAGAAATACGAAGAAGAGAAGAGAAGAAAGGAAAGGAGAATCAGTGATGAATCAATGCAGAACAGTCAAGTGTTGCCTCCTTTACCCGAATCGAGAAGAAAGGAAGAGGAAGAGAGCGAGAAGCGAACTATGGCGTAAAAAGGTGAGATGAATGGGAGGAGTGGAAGAGACAAGAGGGGGGGGGGGGGGGGTGTGGGAGAACTGGCTCGTCCATGCTAATGAC